>PVJD01006032.1:71695-105040 GCA_004026545.1 Mormoops blainvillei | reverse complement strand
CCTCCCTCCCTTCCTTTTATATAGTGTGGAATGTTTATTGAGTAAAGGGTAAGGGGAGTGGGTAGAAGGGGGAGATATAAAAAGGAGCTTTGCTGTACTCTTTTGACAGACATTTATGTGGACAACCATTCACCACGTTGGAGCAGAGAACCAGGGCTCAGAGATGTTAAATCACTTGCAAAGGCTCACATGGCATAGGTGGGCTGGAACCTAGTTACAACTGGCTCCCAGGCCCATGGAGCAGCAAGGACTTGATCTACATTACACAACTAGGGAGAAAGGGAGGGAATGAATAAAGGAATGACATTTTTCCCTTTGGATAGATCAGTAAATTGAGGCCCAGTGTAAGGCAGTAGCTTCAGCAGAGCCAGGGATGTGGATGATTGTACTGCTGTGTGGGTCAGATGCCAAGGCCCGGAGCCAGGTCTGAACTTAGTGGAGGCGTATGTGCTGAGCCATCTCCATGGTGTACTGGAAGCAATGTGGGCAGAGCAGGCAGTTTTCTGGGCACGGTGCAGGAACAGGTAGCTGGAGTGCTTGAAGTCCGCATGTGAAGGACTTGAGCTCTGAGTGTGATGCACGGTGGTTCTGCAGCTTCATAGTGCTGGCAAGTATAGCCCTTGTGAGGGCCAGGCTCTCCCAGGGGTGGCTCATGCTGGGCAGACCCTGGGACTCTTTCTCCAGCTGCTTCGTGTATGTGTAGGGGACCTTGTTGGCATAAATGAGCAGTGGCACCCCAGCCGTGGGGGTCAGGGCCCCGCCACCAAGGGAGTAGAGGAGGGGCCTTCCATCTCGGGGAAAGAGGAAGACCTGGAGGGTGGTGGATCCATAGCCTCTGGAGAGAAGGACCAACTAAGCTTTCTTTTAATGTTTTCTTTTATAAGTTTTCTCTCTTAAATTTAAGTCTATAGTCCATGTTTAGTTAATTTTGTATGTGATGTGAGGTAATGGTTCAGGCTCATATTTATGCATATGGATATCAGTTTGTTCCAGGAAAGATAATCCTTTCCCCATTGATTACTTTTGGAATCTTTCCAGACTCCATAGTCTGGCCTAATGATGTTTGTCTATATTTATTTATTATCACACTGACTTGATTACTGCTGATTTATAATAAATCTTGAAACCAAGTGTTATAAATTCTCCAACATTGTTCTTATAAAAAATTATTAAATTTATTGGGTGACATTGATTCATAGGATTATATAGATTTCAAGTGTACAATTCTATAATGTGTCATCTCTATATTGTATTATGTGTTTACCACTCAAAGCTAAGCCTCCTTCTGTCATCATGTATGTGAGCCCCTTTATCCTCTTCTGTCTATTCCTATCTTTGTTTTTCTTTTCTAAAATTATGTTTTATTGATTATGCTATTACAGTTGTCCTGATTTTACCCTATGACCGCCTCCACCCAGTGCCCCCTACTCCCTCAGGCAATAGCAGCCCCTACCTTGTTCATGTCCATGGGTCATGCATATAAGTTCTTTGGCTACTCCATTTCCTGTACTGTACTTTACATCCACATGGGTATTCTGTAACTACTTTTGTACTTCTTAATCCCCTTACCTTTCACCTATTCTCTCCCTCTCCCCTCCCATCTGGTAACCATCTGGTAACTAACTTCTTTTCTCTTGCTGCTTTTAAGAGTCTCTCTTTATCTTTAAACTTTGATATTTTAATTATGATGTGTCTTGGAGTGGGCCTCTATGCATCCATCTTGTTTGGGACTTTCTGTGCTTTTTGGACTTGCATGTCTATTTCCTTCACCAAATCAGGGAAGTTTTCTTTAATTATTTTTCAAATAGATTTCCTATTTCTTGCTCTTTCTCTTCTCCTCCTGGTGCCCTTATGATGCAAATGTTGGATCTTTGGATATTGTCACAGAGACTGTTTATACTATTCTCATTTTTATGGATTCTTTTTTCTTCTGTTTGTTCTGCATGGTTGTTTTTTATTCCTTGTATTCCAGATCATTGATTTGATTCTTGGCTTCATCCACTCTACTGTTGTTTCCCTGTAAATTGTTCTTTGTTTCAATTAGTGTTTCCTTCATTTCTGACTGGGTCATTTTTGTGTTGCTGAGGTCATCACTAAGTTGCTTGAGCATTCTTATAAATAGTATCTCCGTTTCGTGTAGCTCTTTTTCTGGAGTTTTGATCTGGTCTTTCATTTGGGCCATGTTTCTTTGTCTCCTCATTTTGGCGGCCTTTTTACAGGCTTCTATGCATTAGGTGGAGCTGCTTTGACTCCATGTCTTGGTAGTGTGGCCTAATGTAGTAGGTGTCCTGTAGGGTCCAGTGGCACAGCCTCCCCTATCACCCAAGCTGGGTACTTGAGGTGTGCCCTTCCTGTTGGCTGAGTACACCCTCCTCTTGTAGTTGAGCCTTGGTTGCTGTTGGCAGATAAATGGGAGGGATTTATGCAGGCCACTCAGCTGCAAGGACTGGCTATGACCACTGACCACCAATCTCTGCCCTCTGTGGAGGATCAGCTGTGCAGGGGCAGGGTCCTGTTGCTCTGATCTTGTCTGTAGCTGTCCACTGGGTGTGCTGGCCCTGGGGTTTCCTGGGTGGTGCAGGTCAAGGTCAGCCTCCACCTTTGTTTTGCCAAGGGCACCCCGCCTGAGTTGAAAAGCAATCTGAGATGGCTGCTAGTTGTGCTGGTCTTGGAGATTCCCAGGAGAAGCAAGCTGTGAATCTAACCTGGCTGCTGCTAGGGCCAGCTGAGATAGGATTTGGAGCCAAGACCAGCCATTCTTATGGAAAAGTAGCTTGGGTGGGCCTTTAAATTAGGTGGGGTAGAGTGTCTGGGTACATCCAAGGCGGGTCAAACATTTAGCCAGGTTGATGGAATCTCAGATATGGCACCAGCTTACCTGCTCTGTGAGGGGAGGGCTAAGCAAAGGGACAATGGCTTCTGCTTGCCTTGATGCCAGAAACTTCAATTTCTCCCTGTATACCACTGGTGCCTTTCAAGCTGCTACCCCTGTGATGGAGCTCAGAGGGAGTGAGTCTGAGTTGGCAAGTCTGTGTGTGGGTTCTTTAAGAGGAACTTCTTGGGTTCCAGCGGTTCCTTCCACTGAGTCAATCCCTACTGGTTTTTGCAGCCAGAAGTTGTGGGGACTTACCTTCCTGGCACTGGAATCCTGGGCTGGGAAGACTGGTGTGGGCTGGGACTCCTCACTCCCAAGATATCCCTCCTGAATTTTTATCCACAATAGTGTGGGACCAGTCTGTTCTGCGTCTTCATCCCTCCAACCAGCCTGGATGGATGTGGTTTCTTTTATTCTGTATTTGTCATACTTCCATTCAATTCTATTTCTGACATTGCTGAGTGATGGTTGTTCTATATTTTAGCTGTAATTTTTATGTGGTTTTGCAAAGAGGTGAACCATGTCTGCCTATACTGCCTTCTGGACTGGAAGTCTCCCAACTTTGTTTTTCATTTACTAAAATGTTTTGGCTATTCTAGGACCTTTGGGTTTTCAAATAAATTTTAGTATCAGCTTGTCAAGATCTGTAAAATTTCTGCTGGAGTTCTGATTTGGATATCATTTAATTTATATATTAATTTAAGGAAAAATTGATATAACAACTTTGAGTCTTTAAAGTCAAGGAAAATGATATATTTCATCATTTTATATAGGTCTTCCTTAATGTGTTTTGGCAATGTTGTTTACTTTTCAGTGCACAGAATTTACATATATATTATCATATTTATCTCTAAGTATTTCATATTTTTGATGCTGTCATTAATGGTGTTGCTTTTAAGTTTTAAATTTCTGATTATTTATTGCTAGAATATAAGATAAAATTGATTTCTGTGTAGTGGTCATATATCCTTACTAAACTCACCTGTTCTTTTAGCTTTTATCAAGTCACCGGCAAATAAAGATGGCTGTTTTACTCCTTCATTTCCTATGTAAATCCCTTTTTTTTCTTTTTCTTAACTTGTTGGATTGACTAGAACCTCCAGTAAATTTGTAATGGACATGATGAGAGTACACATCCTTGACTTATTCCTGATCCTAGGAAGAAAGTATTCCATTTCTTAATATTAAAGATAATATTAGCTGTAGGGTTTTTCTTACCCTTCAGATTGGGGAAATTTTCTCCTATTCCTAGTTTAGTGAGCTTTATTTATTATTTATTTATTTATTTATTTATTTATTTATTAAAAATGAGGACTAGATGTTGGACGTTGTCTAAAGCATTTTCTCCATCTAGTATAGTGATCATGTAGTTTTTCTTTTTCTGTTCCTGTGATGAATTATAATGATTGATTTTCAAGTTTTAATTCAACCATGAAATTATGAGATGAATCCCACTTTTGTAACCATTTCATATAATGTTTAATTTGACCCACTAAAATATATTTTTTGCATGTATGTGCATAGGAGATATTGGTATATAGTTTTCTTTGTCCTGTAATGTGTTTATGTGGTTTTAGTATCAGAATAATTATGGCTTCATAAAATGACTTGGAAAGTATTCACTCTTCAGTATCCTGAAAGAGTTGGTGTGCAATTGGTATTATTTCTTTCTTATATGTTTGATAGAATTACAGTGAAGGCATTGGGGTCCAGAGTTTTAATTTTTTTTTTTTCACACGAGGACATTATTTTCCGTTGCATTTCGAAGAGAGAGGAAGGGGAGAGAGAAACGTTGATGTGAGAGAGATACACCAATTGGTTGTCTCCCATATGTATCCGGAACTGGGATCATCCGCATCCAAATAGGGGAAACAGGGGACTGAAACCACAACCTAGGTATGTGCCCTGACTGGGAATTAAACCTCAACCCTTTGGTTATGGGTTGATGCTCCAACCAACTGAGCCACACCAGCCAGGGAGGGATCTGGAATTTTAAGAATGATTTTAAATTACACATTCAATTTCTTTAATAGATATGTCTATTCAGGATTATCTATTTCATTTTTAATAAACCTTGTGTTTTATTTGCTTTTATTTTTCTAATTTCTTTAATGTGGAAAATGAAACCATTCATTTGAAACCTTTCTTCTTTTCTAATATAGGCATTTAGAATTCTAATGTAGTCATTTCCTGCTGAGTACTGTTTTAGTTGAAACCCTTAAATTTTGATATGTTGTTTTCTTTTTAATTCAGTTTAAACTGTTGGTAACTATTCTTGTTATTTCTTTTTGACCCATAGGCTATTTAGAAGTGTTTTGTTAAATTTCCCAATATTTGGGGATTATTCTTATATTTTGTATTGTTTATTTAAAATTTAATACCTTCAGAGAATATATATATTGCATGATTTGATTGGTAAATATTTCATGTACACTTAAAAAGAACGTGCATTTTGCTAAGTGTTCTATAATTGTCAATTAGATTAAGTTATTGAGAGTGTTGTCAATTCTATATTTATTAATCTTATATCTATTGTTTAATCAATTACTGAGAAAGTTAGGTTGAAATCTATGATTATAATTATGAATTTGTGTGCTTACCATTGCATTTCTGTCAGCTGCTTGCTTTGTGCACTTTGAAGCTCTATTAAGTGTGTAAATCTGTTAGATTTTTATGTCCTTTTGCTGAATTGACCCCTTTATAAAACAGCCCCCTTTAACGTTGGTGATATTCTTTGCTCAGAAATCTGTTTTGTGTGATATTAATGCAGTTATTCTTCCTTTCTTAAGATTAGTGTTTGCGTGACATACCTTTCCTTCTTTTGCTTTTACCCTATTTTTGTCTCTATAAAAGTTGGGTTTTTAAAAACAGTATACAGTTAAGTCTTGCTTTGTTAAAAATTGTATCTGACAACCTCTGACAATCTTAATTGAGATGTTGAGAGTATATTTATTCTGATTATTGATATGTTTGAATTTAAATCAGCCATCATGCTATTTGTTTTATTTTATTTATTTTTTGTTGCCTTTTCTTTTTTTCTGCCTTCTTTTGGATTAATTGGGTATGTTTTATTATTCTGTTTTAGTATTTTACGTCCTTTGTTGGCTTATCAGCTATAACGTTTTTCAGTGGTTGCTCGAGGGTTTATAGTATATGTACATTTTAAACTTACCATAGCTTATCTTCAAGTAGTATTATATTGGGTTGGCCAAAAAGTTTATTTAGTTTTTTCCATATGATTGCTCTAGTACTGCTTAGTTGTCTTTAATTTCATTCGAAACAATTTTGTTAGAGTGCATTGTGACAACTATCAGTAATATCAGCATGCATTTAAAAATACTTATCAAAATTGGTGAAATTTTTGCACAGCCATTTTAATTTTGAAGATGGAAGAAGATACTCAATGTTTTCAGCATATTATGCTATTTATTTCAAGAAAGATAAAAACACAATGGAAATGCAAAAAAAAAATGATTTGTGCAGTGTATGGAGAAGGTGCTATGACTGATCAAATGTGTAAAAAGTGGTTTGTGAGGTTTCCTAGTCCTACTGACATTTTGGTCAAACAATTTTTGCAATGGGGCTGTGTTATGTGTTGGAAGATGTTTAGCGGCACCCCTGGCCTCTACCCACTAGACGCCAGAAGCCAGTAGTGGAAGATAGCTGACATACTCAAAATATTCAAATCAATAAAGTTATTGGTAAAAATGAAAAATGTCTTTTATTTAGAAAAAACTAAACAGACTTTTTGGCTAACCCAATACTACTTCATATATAGCATAAGAACCTTATGACGACACATTTCTAATAACTGAATACCAATAGCTTTTGTGCTATTGTCATACATTTTACTTTTGCAAATATTATGAACCCCTAATACATTACTACTTTTATTTCATATAATCAATTAGTTTTTGAGGTACTTTATACTTATTTATTGTGATAAAATATGCATAAGTAAAACTGACCATTTTAAGCATTTTAAGTGTAAAATTTCTTGACATTAAGAACATTTACAATGTTGTGTAACCATTATCACTATTGATTTCTAGAACTATTTTATTGTTATAAACAGAACCCAGTTACCATTAAACAACAACTTGCTATTACTCCCTCCCTCCAGCCTCTGGTAACCTCTATTCTACTTTCTGTTCCTATGACTTTGTCTATCTAGTTAGTTACCTCATGTAAGAGGAATCAGACAACATTTGTTCTTTTGTATCTGAATTTTTTCACTTAGCATAATGTTTTCAAGGTTTACCCATATTGTAGCATGTATCAGAGTTTCATTCCTTATTAAAGATAAATAATATTCCATTTTATGTATATACCACATTTTGTTTATCCATTCATCTGTTAGTGGATATCAGAGTCATTTCCACCTTTTGACTATTGTGAATAATGTTGTTATGAACATTGGTGCACAAGTATCTGTTTTGAGTCCCTGCTTTCAATTCATTTGGGTATTTGGCTAAGAGTGGAATTTCTGGATTTTATGATAGTTCTATGTTTAACATTTTGAGGAACTGCTGAACTGTTTTCTACAGCAGCTGCACCATTTTACATTTCCATCAGAGATGCATGAGGGTTTCAATTTTTCACACTCTCACCAATACTTATTTTTCCGTTTTCTGATAATAGTCATCCTAATGAGTTTGCAGTGGTATCTCATTGTGGCTTTGATTTATATTTCCCTAATGGTAAGTTACACTGAGCATTTTTTCATGTGCTTCTTGGATATTTGTATATCTTCTTTGGAGAAATGTCTCTTCAAAGCTTTTGCCTATTTTTTAATGTTGTTTGTTTTTTGTTAAGTTATAGTTCTTTATGTATTCTGGACATTAATTCCTTATCAGGTATTAATAGGAGTATGATTTAGAAATATTTCCTCCCATTTGTATGTTGTCTTTTCACTGCCTTGATAGTGTCCTTGGATACATGAAAGTTTTAAATTTTGATCACATCCAGTTTATCTAATTTTTCTTTTGTTGCTGATGCTGTTGATAGGATATCTAAGAAATTATTGCCAAATCTAGTGTCATGAAACCTGTCCTTTATGTGTTCTTCTAAGAGGTTTATAGATTTACCTCTCACATTCAGGCTTTTGATCCATTTTGGGGTAGTTTTTATATATGGTGTAAGGTAAGGAGCCAGTTTCATTCTTTTGCTTGTGAATATCCAGTTTTCCTAGCATCATTGTTAGACAGACTGTCCTTTTCCCGTTGAATAGTGTTCATATTCTCGCCAAAAATCATTTGGCCATATATAAAAGGTTTATTTCTGGGCTCCCTATTCTATTCCATTAGTTCACATGTCTTCCCTTATGTTAGAACAATACTGCTTTTAATTAGCTTTGTAGTAAATTTTGAAACCAGGAAATGTGAGTCATCCAACTTTGTTGTTCTATTTTTAAGACTGTTTTGACTATTCTGAGTTCCTTGAGATTCCATATGAATTTAGGATGAACTTTTATTCTGCAAAAAACTGTCATTGACAGTTTGATAGGGATTGCATTAAACCTGTAGGTTGCTTTGGGTAGTATTTTCATCTTAACAAAATTAAGTCTCCTGATTCATGAATACAGGATATCTTTCCTTTTATTTGTGTCTTCTTTGATTTCTTTCTGAGAAGTTTTATAATTTTCATTGTACAACTCTTTTACCTCCTTGGTTAAATTGATTCCTAAATATTTTACTTTATTTTTCTGGTGCTATAATAAATGTAATTGTTTTCCTAATTTCCTTTTCAAATTGTTCATAGGAATACAACAGATTTTTGTGTGCTGATTATTTTATCCTACCACTTTTCTAAATTTAATAGCTCTAATAATTTACATGTCTGTCTGTATTCTCTAGGATTTTCAACATATAAGATCATATCATCTGTGAACAGAGATAATTTTACTTCTTTCTTTCCAATTGGATGCCTTTTATTTATTTTTTTTCTTGCCTAATTGCTCTGGTTAGAAATTTCAATACTATATTGAACAAAAACAGGGAACATGGGTATCCTTGTTTTGTTTTTGATCTTAGAGGAAAAGCATTCAGGCTTCCACTATTGAGTATGATTTAGCTGTGGATTTTTTCAATGGGGTCTTTAGCACATTGAGGATGTTTCCAAGGCAAAGCTTGACTGACGGTGACCCTCCAGAGTGTCACAAAAGACTGGGCTCAGTGCCCAGGTAGGAAGTCTGAAAAGTGCAATGTAGACATTACTAGAATTTCCTAGGCTTATCCTCATAAATCCAATGCCAAAATCAATGTGATCAGACAAGTCAGATCCCCACTAAGAAGTGGGACCAAGCAGCTGATAACTTCAGCTGTGGCCAGGAAGTGAGATGGCTTAACAGTAATGGATACCAGTGGTTCAGGTATGAGACCACTATGTGATAAAATGATTAGAGAACTTATTCTATAGCTTTGGAAGTGTTCAACTTTTTGTATTTTTTTTTAATTCTTGTATACTTTTAGATTTTCACCTGACTTCTTAATGTGAACCCACCAGAACATGGCCAATCAGCAATCTCTTCTGTTGTAGGTGTGCCCAGTGTCTTGCCCCCCGCCCATCTGATCCCTTTGCTCGCTTCTGTCAAGAATGTGGCTCTCTCGTCCCACCAATATTTGGTTGTCGTCTCCCACCCCCAGAAGGAGCTCAGGTGAGCAGCACAGTACTTAAAAGCTTCTTTCATGGGTTCATCTGATCCTTATTTGCAGCAATAGCATAGTACCTGGCATACACAAACCACAAGCATAAAAACTGTTGAAAATATTACTGGCAGATTAATCTTTTACTACCCAAATGAAAAAACTGTTTGCAATGCTTGTTCCTTTCTGTGTGACCTTGTAGAAGCACAGGCTCAGAAAGAGACTGAAATCTTATTGTTTCAATGATGCATGCATGGATAAATATGAATTTCCTACTTGTGTGATATTTCTGTTCATTACCTGGGTACAATAAGGAATTATATTTTAGAAATAAATGAGATGTATTAATTATAAGTCTATATAATCATAAAACACATCATTCCATCCAAAGAATATGTCGATATAGATTATAAATAGATCAGAGTATCTAAATTATAAAGTTGAAGCCAAGGGATCCCCACGACTTCCAGTCAAGATGGTGGCATAGGTAAACATGGCTTGCCTCCTTGCTCAACCACATCAAAATTACAACTACTATAGAATAAACATCATTCAGAACTGCCAGAAATCAACCCAAAAGAAAGGCCTACAACTGCAAAATTAAAAAAGAAGCCACATCGAGACCAGATGGAGCATGGAGGTACGTAATAAGCTAGTCCTATGCTCACATTTGGAGGATAAAAATTGGAAGGTGAATCTCAGGAGTGTGGAGCCCAAGGCTTACATAAGTGCCCCTAGCCCAGGATTCCAGTGCCAGGAAGAGAAGTCCCCATAACTTCCAGCTGTAAAAACCAGTGGGATTGAGGCTGAGGAAGACAGAATCTCTTGGAGTCCCAGGCAGTTCTTCTTAAAGGACCCGTGCATGGACTTATTCCCTCTGAGCTCCAGGGTGATTGCAGCAGATTGAAAGGTACCAGTGAAACATGGGGAGGAACTGAATTGTCCAGCATCAGGGCCAAGGAAGGGGAACAGCTTTTTCCCAGACAGGAGTGTTGGCAGAGGTCATTGTTCCTTTGATGAGCCCTCTCCTCACAGAACAGGTAGGCCAGCACCATATCTGTGACTTGATCAGTCTGGCTCACACAGTTCTCCCCACCCTGGTGGTTCCCTGAGGCCCCTCCCCACCCAACTTTTGGGCCCACCCAAGCTGTATCCAGTGACTTTTCCATACAAATGGCTTGTCTTGCCTCATGCTTCAGATTTTCCTAAATTCTCTCAAACAAGCAGCATCTGACCTCAGTAAGCCATTTACCTCTCACTAAGTGGCCCTAGGCCTGGCACTAGCAACAGCGAGCCTTGGTTCTTAGCTTGGCCTTACCTGAGCTCCTCCAAGCCGAGCACAGGTAGCACCCCTCTGCAGATTGCTTTGTAGCTTGGGCCTGGTGGCCCTGGACAGAACACAGGTGGTGGCTGACTTTGGACATGCCAATAGCAATCAAGGCTCAACTACAAGATAAGTGTGTATACAGCCCACAAGGTGGACACACCTGAGGACCTAGCTAGGGTGACAGAGGAGACTATGCCACTGGACCCTACAGGATACCTATTACATTAGGCCATTCTACCAAGCCTGGAAGACATAGAAGCACTACCTAATACATAGAAACAAACACAGGAATGGTGCTAAATGAGGACACAAAGAAACATGGCCCAAATGAAAGAACAAAACAAAAATCCAGAAAAAGAACTAAACGAAATGGAGACAAGCAAGCTCCTAGATGCAGAGATCAAAATACTGATTATAAGGATGCTCATTGAACTAAGTGAGGACCTCAACAGCATGAAAAAGGACCAGTCAGAAATGAAGAATACACTAATTGGAAGAAAGAACAATTTATAGGGAATCAACAGTAGATTAGATAAAGTAGAGGATGAATCAGCAATTTGGGATATAAGGAAGCAACAAACACCCAATCAGAACAGAAAGAAGAAAAACAATCCAAAAAAACCCCAAACAAACCCCAAAATGAGGATGGTATAAAGAACCAATGGGACAACTGCAAGTATACCAACCTTTGTATCATTGGGGTGCTGGAAGGAGAACATAGAAAGCAAGAAATCGAAAACCTATTTGAAAAAATAAGGACACTCTGGTCAAGATGGCAGCATAGGTAAACATGGCTCACCTGCTTGTACAACCACATCAACATTACAACTAAAATGTAGAACAACTGCCCTGGCTGGTGTGGCTCAGTAGATTGAGTGAGGGCTTGTGAACCAAATGGTCTCCGGTTCAATTCCTCGTCAGGGCACATGCCTGGGTTGCAGACCAGGTCCCCAGTAGGGGGCATGAGAGAGGCAACCACATTTTCTTACTCCCTTCCCCTCTGTCTAAAAAGAAATAAACAAAATATTTTAAAAAATAAAATAAAATATAGAACAACTATCACTCGGACCCATCAGAAATCAAGTTGAATAGAAATATGACAACTACAGAATTAAAGAAATCACATTCATTCAGACTAGTAGGAGGGCTGACATGGAACAGGGTGGTCCCACATCATGTGGTGGATAAAAATTCAGCAGATATATCTCTGAAGCAAAGAGTCCCAGCCCCACACCAGGCCCCCTGACTCAGGGTTTCAGTGCCAGGAAGATAAGCCCACATAACTTCTGGCTGCAAAAATCAGCACAACTTGAGTCAGTGGGAGAAACTCCTGGAGCCCCAAGCAGTTCCTCATAAAGAACCCACACAATGGCTTACTCAGACCCAGTTTCTCTGAGCTCCAGCACCAGGGTAACAGCTTGAAAGACACCAGTGGCATACAGGGAGAAACCGGGGTGTCTTGCATCAAGGCAAAAGCTGAGGGACAGCTTACTCCCAGATAGAAAGGTGAGCAGGGGCCATTGCCCCTTTTCTGAACCCTCCCCACCCCCAACAGAGCCACAGAACTGGCAAGCTGGTGCCATATATGAGACTCCATCAACCTGGCTAACATCGTTTACCCCACCCTGGAGATTCCCCGAGACACCATTCACCCTATTACGAGCCCATCCAACATGCTTTTACATATGAGTGTCTGGTCTTGCTTCACAACTTCCTAAACTCCTCTAAAACAAGCAACAGACAGCTCCAGAGAGTTCCTAGACTCTGTACCTCTTGCTAAGTGGCCCGAGGCCTGGCATTAGCAGCAGCTAGCATAGATTCATAGCATGGCTCTGGGAATCTCCAAGGCAGCACAAGTAGCAGCCATCTCAGATTGCCTTATAGCCCCAGCAGGGTGGCCCCAGGTGAAACACAGGTGGGGACTGATCTTGGCCTGCACCACCCAGGAAACCCCAGAGCCTGGGCTCCCAGTGGACAGCTGCACACCATGTCAGATCACCTCCACCTTGCCTCCGCACAGCTGATCCTCCACAGAGGGCAGAGGTTGGTGGCCAGTGGTCATGGTCAGTCCTTACAGCTGACTGGCCTGGGTATATCCCTGCCATTGACCTTCCAACAGCAATCAAGGCTCCCCTACAGGAGCAGGGTATACTCAGACAACATGGAAGGAGAACCTTGAGAACCCCGCTTCGGTAATAGGGGAGGCTGTGCCACTGGAACCTACAGGACACCTACTACATTAGGCCATGCTACCAAGACAGGGAGTTTTAGTAGCTCTAATTAATATATAGAAACAAAACAGGGAGGCTGCCAAAATGAGAACACAAAGAAATATAGCCCAAATGAAAGAATAGATCAAAGTGCCAGAAAAAGAACTAAACAAAATGAAGATAAGCATTCTATCAGATGCAGAATTCAAAACACTGGTTAAAAGGATGTTCAAGGAACTTAGTGGGGACCTCAACTGCATAAAAAAGATCCAGTCAGAAACAAAGGATAAATTAATTAAAATAAAGAACAATTTACAGCAAAACAGCAGTAGTTCCAAATCAATGATAGCAACCAGTCAGAACAAGAAGAAAAAAGAATCCTAGAAAACTTGGATAGGGTAAGCAATGCCTGGGACAACTTCAAGCATTCCAACATTCACATCATAAGGGTGCCAGAAGGAGAAGAGAAAGAGCAAGAAACTGGAAATCTATTTGAAATAATAATGAAAGAAAACTTCCTTAATTTGATGAAGGAAATAGACATGCAAGTCCAAGAAGTACAGAGAGTCCCAAACAAGATGGATGCAAAGAGGCCCACTCCAAGGCACATCCTAAGTAAAATGCTAAGCATAATTAAAAGCTAAATGCTAAAATGCATAATTAAAGATAAAGAGATAATTTTAAGAGCAGCAAGAGAAAATAAGTTAATTACCTACAGAGGAATTCCCATAAGCCTGTCAGCTGATTTCTCAAAAGAAACTTTGGAAACTAGAAGGGATTGGCAAGAAATATTCAAAGTCATGAAAAGCAGGGACCTACAGTCAAGATTGCTCTACACAGCAAAGATATCACTTAGAATTGAAAGGCTGATAAAGAGCCTACAGGACCAGAAGTGAACTAAAGGAGTTAGTTCACTTCTAACTAACTCCTTTAATAATGGTGTGGTGAACAATCATCACCACACCGTTATTATATGAAATGTTAAAGGGACTTATTTATGAAAAAGAAAACTATGAACAATAAAATGGCAATAAATACATATCTATCAAAAATTGAATCTAAAAAAAAAACTAAGCCAACATGAAGTACACAGACAGAATCATGGATACGGAGAGCATTTGGATGGTTGTCATATGGGAGGGGGTAAGACAGAGTGGGTGAAGAACTGAAGGGATTAAGTAGTACAAATACATAGCTGCAGAATAGCCATAGGGATGTAAATGCAGTATAAAAACGAATGCATGATCCATGGACATGAATGATGGTGTGGGGTTTGCCTGAGATAATGGGGGACTGCAAGTGGGGAGGGGAACAGGAAAACTGGGACAACTGTAATAGGATAATCAATAAAATATAATTTTAAAAAATAATGACTGAAAAGTTTCCTAACTTGGTAAAGGAAATAGACATACAAGTCCAAGAAGTGCAGAGTCCCAACAAAATGAACTTAAAGAGTCCACACCAAGACACATCATAATTAAAATGCCAAAATTAAGGACAAAGAGAAAATCTTAAAAGTAGTAGGAGAAAAGCAGTTACTTACAAATTAGCTCCCATGAGACTGTCAGCTTATTTCTTAAAAGAAGCTTTACCAGCTAGAAGCGATTTGCAAGAACTATTTAACTATTATGTGATGAAAACCAAGAACCTACAACCAAGATTACTCTTCCCAGCAAAGGTATCATTTAGAATCAAAGGACAGTTAAAGAGCTTCCCACATTAGAAAGAGCTAAAGGAGATCATCACCACCAAACCAGCATTATATGAAATTTCAGGTGGTCTTCCTTAAGAAGAATATAAAAAATCTTGAACAATAAAATGGCAACAAATCCATATATATCAACAATTGAATTTAAAAACAAATTAAACAAGCAGAAGATAAACTGAATCATAGATACACAGAATATTTTGACCGTTGCCAGTTGGAGGGTGGTTGGGTAGGTGGCTAAAAAGATGAAGGGATTAGGAATACAAATTTGCTGTTACAGAATACTCATGGCGATGTAAAGTATAGCATGGGAATATAGTAACCAAAGAACATATATGTAGGACCCATGGACATGGACAACATGTGGATTGCCTGAGGGCTGGGACCAGGCTGAGTGGAGGGCTGCAAAGGAAGATAAATTGGGACAGCTGTAATAGCATAAGCAAAATAATTATAATAATTTTAAAAAGTTTTAGCCAAGTATAGATAATAATTGATATTATCCTACCAGTAAGTTTGTAGTTAGAAAACATAGTTTGCTTACTAAAAATCAATACGTTCACAAAATATATTCATCTTTAATGTACTTGATACTTCAGTTTTTTTTAGATAAAAGGATCTGTGAAATGACCATAAATGTGAAAAATGATCATTTAAAAAGTTAGTACAAAGGAGACGTACGTAAACATACTTTGCCTCCTTACACAACTGTAGCAAAAATACAACTAGACTACAAAACAAATACCACCCAGAATTGTTAGAAAATCAAGCTGTGTGGAAGTCTGACAACCAAGGATTTAAAGAAGCCACATTCATCCAGATGGGCAGGAGGGGTGGGAATGCCAAGAGGTGTTGAGAGTTGGAGAGGTGCGGAGAGGGGTGGAGATGCAGAGGGGCATGGAGAGGCACAGGGATGGGAATGGGCAGTCCCACATCCATGTGTGGTGGATAAAAATCTGGATGGATATCTCAGGAGCAAGGGATTCCAGCCCCAGACTTGACCACCCAAACCAGAGTTTCATCTCCAGGAAGATAAGTTGCCATAAATTCTGGCTGTAAAAGCAAGTGGGTGTTGGGGCAGCAGAGAAAACCGCAGGATTCTCAAGAGATTCCTCTTAAAGGGCCCACAATGGGCTTAGAATTCATGCACACCCACCCCCACTGGGATTCAGCACCAGGGCACCAGCTGGAAGGGCACCAGTGGCATACAGAGAGAAAATGAAGTCACTGGCAACAGGGAGAGTGCTGGGAAACCAGTGCCTGAGCAACACTCCAGAGGATAGATAGCTGTGTTGTCCCCCTTCCCACCCCTCCCCCACACAAAGCAACAGAGGGGTGACAAGGGTTTCCCTGCCTTGGCAATTACCTGAGGCTCTGCCCCACACAACTTAACAAGTGTGCTTTTCTGCAATAGGCCACACTGAAAAGACAGGGAGTCAAAGCAGCTCTACCTAATACACAGAAACAAAACCAGGGAGTCTTCCAAAATGAGGAGGCAAAGAAATATGGCCTAAATGAAAGAACAGAACAAAACTCCTGAAAAAGAACTAAATGAAATGGAGATAAGCAACCTATCCGATGCACAGTTTAAAACACTGGTTATCATGATACTCAAGGAACACACTTGGTACTTCAACAGCATTAGAAAGACACAAGCAGAAATGAAGGTTACATTAATTGAAATAAAGAAAAATCTACAGAGAACCAGCAGTGGAGAGGATGAAGCCGAGAATCAAATGAACGATTTGAAATACAAGAAGCAAAAAGCATTCAATCAGAACAGCAGGAAGAAAAAAAGAATTCTAAGAAATGAGGATAGGTTTAGGAACCTCTGGGACATCTTCAAATATTCCAACATCCAAATCATAAGGGTGCCAGAAGGAGAAGAGGAAGAGCAAGAAATTGAAAACTTACTTGAAAAAATAATGAAAGAAAATTTCCCTAATTTGGTGAAAGAAGTAGGCATACAAGTCCAGGAAGCACAGAGAGTCCCAAACAAGTTGGACCAAAAAGGACCACACCAAGAAACATTACAATTAAAATGCCAAAGGTTGAAGATAAAGAGAGAATCTTAAAAGCAGCAAGAGAAAAGCAGTTACCTACAATGGAGTTCCCATAAGACTGTCAGCTGATTTCTCAAAAGACACTTTGCAAGCTAGATGGCACTGGCAAGAAGTATTCAAAGTGATCAAAAGCAAGGACCTACAACCTAGATTACTCTACCCAGCAAAGCTATCATTTAGAATTGAAGGGCAGATAACGTGCTTCCCAGACAAGGGAAAACTAAAGGAGTTCATCATCACCAACCATTATTATGTGAAATGCTAAGGGGATTTTCTAAGAAAAAAGAAGATCAAAATGATGTATATTAAAATGGCAATAAATTCACAACTAAAAATAAATAAATAAAAAATGAAAAGGTAGTCACTAAGAAAAAAGGTAGTCAGTAAGAAAAAGTGGCTAATTTAGTGAATTCAAAGTCCAGAGTTTTAAAATTAAGTTATGACCAAGCAAGGAGTTCAGCTAGTAAATGAATACATTGTAGAAGTTAATTTAATTTACTTATATGGTATATTTAAAACACCTGGAAGAAGATAATGCAACAGATAAAATACAAACAGGTCCTAGTAGTTTGAATTGGTTCTTTTAAAATAATTTCTTTTTGAGATTTCCTATTTTTTAGACCATTGTTATTATACTTTCTTTAATTTTTAAACTATGGTTTCCTTTATTTCTTTGAACATTTTAATAATATCTTTTTCGAAGACTTTGTCTGCTAAACCCAATATCTGGGGTTACTCAGAGATAATTTTTATTTACTGTTTTTTCCCTTGTGTATGGGTCACTTTCTCTCTCTCTCTCTCTCTCTCTCTCTCTCTCTCTCTCTCTCTCTCTCTGCATGTCCCATAGATTTGTAAAAACCTTTGGACATTGTAGGTAATAATTGTAGATATAATATTATAGGTAAGATATTATAATAATTATAGGTAAAAATATTATAATAATTCTAGATTTTGACTTTTTCTCCTAGCGGTGTCATTTTGTTTTGTTGTTTTACTTGCATTAAATCTTTCTTGTCTGTCTTCCTTCCAATTGCCGATCAATGATATCAGGATCTACCATGCAGATAAAGCTAGAGGAGGATGGGAGTGACCCCATGCAAGAACCACAGACTTGTCATGTTCTTTTTTGAAGTTCAGTACTTTTCAGTTTGTTGGCTAATGTTCTGAGTCTGAAATAGTTGTTTTTGACAGTTTTACCAACTTTATAATTGCTTTTTTGGAGAGAGGATTTATTAACTTCCTCAATCTATTGTACTGGAAAAGATTTTTTCTTTTCTTTTTACATCTCTGTTTCTACAATAAACACAAGTTTACTCTTAATATGCAAAAATAAGACTAAAGGTAATTATTTAAAAAGTTTTATGAAAGAAAATTAAACCTTACATTCTAAGATCTACTTTTACCTTCAGTTTTTGCATTCCAAGACAAACTTGACCTCTTTCTTTGTACAGATGGGCTTGTGTGCAGAATGTAGAAGCATGGTGCCCATGAACACTCCCATCTGTGTGGTGTGTGAGGCTCCTCTTGCTCTACAGCTGCAACCACAGGCCAGCCTCCACTTGAAGGTAATGAAATGCAATTTTGTAAAAACATGAATAAAATATATAGAAAGTAATGTTTGAACAATTAAATGTCCATCTTCAGCTGATGGAATTGGCTAACAACTGATAAGCCAGTATCTGAACAAAATTCACTCTAATTTTTGGAAAGGCATGCTGCCCAAAAGTTTAACTTATCAATGGGATCTGTAATGTTAAGAGGAATACATAGAAAGGTATTTTCTGAGCATGGATTTAGAGGACAAATTGAACTATATGTTAGACTTTTTCACTTCATATTTTTAAACTTGAACATTGTAATTAATGCTGACTTTTAATCTTGTTCTTAAAGTGGCTTCATGCTTTTGTCTGCTTTATTTTCACAGTTCTTTGCTTAGAGGAACATGTATTTCTTATTCTGTGTTTTCAAGGAGAAAGTAATCTGCCACACCTGTGGCACAGGGACTCCAGCCCACCTGAAATACTGTGTCACCTGTGAGAGGGCCCTGCCTTCGTCACAAGAGGTTGGTTGACTGCATGTGCAAGTCCTTAGTTCAATGTTAATGATAACGAATAAATATAGTCCACCAAGCAGGGAGTAAGTGGGAGGAGGGAGAGGAAAAAAATTCTTATGGTAAACTGAGAGCAACATTTCTAAATGTGGAGAGGAATTTATATGTTCACTAATGCAAAATTGTTTTCAAGGTCTTCACATCAAGAGAATTCAATAAAATCCACAATTTCTTACAATTTTGTTTAATAACTTTTCACAGGAGGCTGGCAGCAGCCAGTGGGGTAATGGACCCTTTCTCATTTCATTTACAGTTAGGTATGTCTTTATTGGCTGTGCCATGCTATTTTTTGAAATTAAGGACACTGTGCACACCCATTTCTGGGTTCCCTGCCAGCCTATTTTGAGTGTTTAAGGTAAAGGAATGGGAGTATATGCAACTTAAGTACAGTGGATGGATTCAGCTTAGACGATCCATTTTATGTTTATAAAATATTTCTGATGAAGAGGAGGCTTTAAAAATTATTTCCAGCTGACTCTTGCCATGGCCTAACAATATCAAAAAGAAGTTAGCACTTCCTAGCCAACTTAGAAGAAAAAGAGCTTGCTTCTTTGGGGCCATTTTATATATATATGAATATACATATATACATATATTCATATATATATATATGACTGTTTATGACTGTTTTGGGATTTGTTTTTATCTCAGAGAAATTTCTTGGGAAACCAGACAAAAGGGTGATGATTTCTGTGGTCAATATGCTTAGTATCAAAAGGAGGGTGTGTTGGTTCCCAGGGTTGCTAAAAACAAAGCTCCACAAGCTGAGTGTCTCAAAACAACAGAAATTTATCATCTCACATTTCTGGAGGACAGAAGCCCAAAATCAAGGAGTTGGCAGGGCCATACTTGCTCTGAAGTTGCAGGGGAGTTGCTGTTCTATACCTCTCTCCTAGCCTCTCTTCAAGCTTCCCTTGGGCTGTAGATGTATCACTCCAGTCACATGGCTGCTTATTCCCTGTGTGTCTTCACTTTGTCTTCCCTCTGCATCTGTTTGTGTCCAGATTTCTCTTTATTAGAAAAACTTCAGTGAATTGAATTAGGGCCCACCCTAATGACCTCATTTTAACTTGATTACCTCTATAAATATCCTATTTCCAAATAAGGCCACATTCTGAAGTACTAGGGGTTAGGATTCCAACATATCTCTTTGGAGGAGACATTATTAACCCCATAATAGGAAACTTGAAGATATCTTTTAAGGTCGTATCTAATTACTGACAATCCTTAGATTAACTGGTAGATTTGAAGGAACTCTTTTTGTCCCGGTCTTTATCGAGGTATCATATATATGCAATAAAACTCACCTATTTTAATATACAGGTTAATAAATGTTGGTAATTATAGTCATTTTAACTACCACCACAATGAAGATATAGAACAGTTTCATTACCCTGAAAACTTTTCTCATGCCTCTTTGCAGTTGAGCTCCTCCATTCATCACTAGTCACAGAAAACACTGACCTCTTTTGACACTATAGTTTTACCTTTTACAAAAGTGTGTAGTTTTTGCTGTTTGATTTCCTTCACTTAGCATGTTTTTGAGCTTCATCTTATGTTGTTGTATGCACTAATCATTTGGGTCATTGAGTACTATTCCACAGAATGGATATAATACAACTAACCAATTTATTCTTCAGTTAATGGGCACTTGTGTCATTTCTAGTTTCAGGCTTTTATAAATAATGCTGCTATGAACATTCACAAAGAAAACTTTGTGTGGTCTTAGTTTTCATTTCTCTTGGGCAATTAAATACCTAGAAGTAGGATTTTTAGATACTAAATTCATGTTTAATTTTATAAGATATTACCCCACTTTTTCCGAAAATGGCCACACTGTTTTGCAGTCCTACCAGCAATATACAAAGGCTCTGGTCTCACTACATCCTCAACAACACTTAGCATTATCAGGCATTTTATTCATGATATTCCTCTTTTTTATGATGTTAATGTCAGTGGGCTCTGTAGTCCTGTCCCTACTCTTTTATTACTGATATTTGTAATTTGTGTTCTCTTCCTACCTTAATCTCTTTCAATCTTTCTCTCTCTCTCCTGCTAGAGATTTATAAATTTTATTTGATTAGGCTCTAGTTCATTGATTTTTGTATTTTTGATTTTCCTTCTCTTTTTTTTTTTTTGAGTCTTGCTCTTTATTATTCCTTTCTTTGCTTTGGGTTTAATTTAATAGGCTTTTTCTAATTTCTTAAGGTGAGAACTCAGATAATTGATTTAAATTTTTCTTTTTTCTAAAAGAAACTATAAATTTATCTCTTAAGAATTTCTTTAGCAATGTTCCAGAAATTAATATAAATTGTATTTTTATTATATTTCAGTTCAGCTTTTATTATGTTTTATTATAATTTCTAATTAACCTGTGACTTCTTCTTTGACCTATGTTGTATAAGTTGGTTGTTTAATTTCCAAATAGGTGGTGTTTCCCTTGTTATCTTGTTACTAATTCGCACTTTAATTCCATTGTAATCAGAGAATATACTATATATGATTTCAGTTATTTTATTCATTTATTTTTAATTTTTTTCTTTTATTATTTCTAGAGAGAAGGGAAGGGAGGGAGAAAGAGTGGGAGAGAAACATTGATGTGAGAGAGAAATATAGATCAGTTGCCTCTTGCTTGTGCCCCAATTGCGGACTGAACCCACAACCCAGACGTGGAATAGAATCTGCAGCCTTTTGGTTTGCAGGTCAATGCCCAACCAACTGAGCACCACTTGGGCCAGGGCTGATTTCAGTTATTTTAAACTAATGAGGATTGTCTTATGGCTAGTGTAACCTGGAACACATACTAGTTATACTCGAAAAGAATATTATTCTATCATTATGGGTGTAGTATTCTATAAATATCAGTTGCGTCAAAGTGTCACGTCACACAGATTTTATATGTCTTTACTGATAATTGTCTAATTATTCTAGCAAATGTTGAGAAAGGGGTATTAAAATCTTCAACTATGATTCTGGAATTCTTTATTTCTCTCTTTAATTCTGCCACATTTTACATCATATATTTTGTTAGGCACATAAACATTTTTATCATAATGAATTTAACTTTTATTGTTTTACCTCTGTCTTTTATAACACATTTCTTCCTGGAACTTGTTTTATCTGGTACTGATAGAGCCACTCCACCTTTCTTATTTTTATTGCTTTAATTGAATATTTTTTTCTATATATTTACTTTTAGCCTATATACTTTGGTCTTTTCTATGGCTTACATATATTTGTTTTTTCTTTTTAAAAAGTCCCTTGTGACAGTCTCTGCCTTTTAAGTGGGATGTTTAGTCCATCAAAGTTTAAAGTAATTATTGGTATTGTTGAGCTTTGATCTATCATTTTATTATTTGTTTTCTACTTTTGCCTTCTCTTTTGTTTCCTTTGTTTCTACTTTCTTGACTTTTTGGGTTACTTTAATACTTTTTAGAATTACATTTTAATTTTGCTATTGGCTTTTTAATGGTATTTCTTGGCATTTTTTAAAGTAACTTCCCTAGTGATTAAAATATACATCTTTAACTTTTTAGTCTAATCAGTTCTCACTGTATCACATCAGTTAAAAAACAAAAATCTTGCATCCATATAGATTCATATCCTTTTACTCCCATCCTTTATGTAATATTTGTATACATTATAAACAATGTGAGAATGTTGTGATTTCAGCTTTAAATAATTGTGTTCTTAAAAAATTCAATGTGATTGTTTAATATGGTTTTCATTATTAACCATTTAGAAGTTTCATTTGGCCTCAAAATTTGTTATCAGTAATGTCATGTAAATTTTTGGCATTACTGTCAAATTTGGGAAGACTTTTTAAACTGTATAATAAGCTAATCTTAAATATTCTTTCAATTGATGACATTTGTTAACTACTTGTGAAGTCCTCAAGAAGAATATTATGAGTTTATGTTATTTTTCTTTAAAAAAATATTTTATTGATTATGCTATTACAGTTGTCCCATTTCCTTCTCCCCTTATCCCCTCTGCCCTGCACCCCATCCCACCATCCCCACACCTCTTAGTTCATGTCCGTGGGCTGTACATATCAGTTCTTTGGCTTCTCAATTTCCTATACTATTCTTAGCCTCCCACTGTCTATTTTTTTTTTGTCAACATTTTCCTGACACCACTTTCCCCAGCCCAGCCCACCCCCACCTCCCACCCTCAATCCTTCCCCCATTTGGCTTTGTCAATGGGTCCTTTACGCATGTTCCTTGATGACCCTTCCCCTCCTTTTCTCCTGTTATCTCCCTCCATCCTGCCCTCTGTTTACTGTCAGTTTGTTCTGTATTTCAATGTTGCTGGTTATATTTTGCTTGCTTATTTATTTTGTTGATTAGTTTCCACTTACAAGTGAGGTCATATGGTATCTGTCTTTCACTGCCTGGCTTATTTCACTTACATGGTTTATAAAGAAATTAAGAGGGACAAAGCAAAAAGTAAAAACAATTTTTTTATATTGACAAAGGTGTTTTCCATTTCTGATGTTCTTTACTCTTCCTTATCTGAGGATCTGAATATTTCTCCAATATCATTTTCCCTCAAACAGAGCTCTATAATTTCTTATAGTGCAGATCTACTGGCAGTGAATGTCTTAGTTTTCTTTTGTCCTAAAATGTCTTTATTTCATCTTCCTTTTCAAAGGGTGTTCTTGATGGATATATAATTCTGGATTGACAGTTACCTTCTTTCAAAACTTTAAGGATGATCTGTTCTCTCCACGGTTTCTGATCAGAAGTTGAATATTAATCAGATTAGCATTACCATGGAGGAAGTGTGTCATTTTTCTCTTGCTGCTTTTAAGATTTGTTTTTTATCCTTGGTTTTCAAAGATTTGCCTATACTGTATACTTCAGTGTGAGCTCTGATTATTTCAGTGAGTGTTCATTGAACATCCAGTAACTGAAAATTTCTGTCTTCCATCAAATTTTGGAGTTCTTTTTTTTTAAACTGATGTTCTGTTTTTCTTTTTTAGATTTTATTTATTTTCTAATTTAGGAATTCTTTAGTCATGATTTTTGTCTTTTAAACATTTTTTAAATTGCTGTTAAATTATAGTTGTCCCCATTTTCCCCCATTATTCACCCCTACCCTACCTACCCCCGACCAACCACATTCAATCCTCCCCTCTCCCTGTTATCTTTGTCCATGGATCCTTTATACATGTTCCTTAACTTGACCCTTCCCCTTCTGTCCTGATTACACCCTTCCCTTTCATTCTGGTCACTGTCAGTTTGTTCTTTATTTCTATGTCTTTGGTTCTAGTTTGCTCACTTGTTCACTTTGTTGATTACATTCCACTTATAGGTGAGATCATATGGTATTTTTTTTTTTTACTACCTGGCTTATTTCACTTAGCATAACACTCTCAAGTCCATCTATGCTGTCGTGAAGGGTAGGAATTCCTTCTTTCTTTCTGTTGTGTAGTATTCCATTGTGTAAATGTACCACAGTTTTTTGATCCACTTGTCTACTGATGGGCACTTAGGCTGTTTTCACCACTTATTGTAAATAATGTTGCTATGAACATTGGGGTGCATAAGTTCCTTTGAATTGGTGTTTCAGGTTTCTTAGAGTATAATTCCAGCAGTGGAATAGCCAGGTCATAAGGCAGTTACATTTTTAGTTTTTTGAAGAAATTCTATACTGTTTTCCACAGTGGCTGCACCAATCTGCATTCCCACAAACAGTGTATGAGGGTTCCCTTTTCTCCACAACCTTGCCAGCACTACTTGTTTGTTGATTTGTTAATGATGACCCTTCTGACCAGTGTGTAGTCGTATCTCATTGTGGTTTTAATTTGCATCCCTCTGATGGCTAGTGATGCTGAGCATTCTTTCAAATGTTTGTGGGCCCTCCGTATGTGCTTCTTGGAGAAGTGTCTCTTCAGGTCCTTTGCCCATTTTCAATTGGATTGTTTGTTTTCTTGGAGTGGAGTCATGTGAGTTCTTTATATATTTTGGAGATCAAACCATGTCTGAGGTATCATTGGCAAATATATTTTCCCACACTGTTGGTTTCCTTTTCTTTTTGGTGATTTTTTTTTAGCCATGCAGCAGCTTTTTATTTTGATGAAGTCCCATTTGTTTATTCTTTCCTTTATGTCCGTTGCTCTAGGAGACATATCAGTGAAAATATTGCTATGTGGAATATCTAAGATTTTCTTGCCTATGTTCTCCTCTAGGACTTCTATGGTATCATGACTTATATTTAGGTCCTTTGTTCATCTTGAGTTTATTTTTGTGTGTGGTGTCAGTTGGTGGTCAAATTTCATTTTTTTTGCATGCAGCTGTCCTGATTTCCCAACACCGTTTGTTAAAGAGGCTATTTTTAGTCCATTTTATGCTCCCACCATCTTTGTCAAATATTAATTGACCACAGAGACATGGGTTTATTTCTAGAAAAATATAATCTTCCAAAATTGAATGAAGAAGCAGAAAGCCTGAACAGAGCGACAACAGCTAGTGAAATTGAAACAGTAATCAAAAACTTCCCAGCACATAAAAGCCCTATACTGGACAGTTTCACTGAAGAATTTAGTCCATTTCTGGGATTTCTATTCTGGGATTTCTGGGATTTCTATTCTGTTCCATTGATCTATGTGTCTGTTCTTATACCAGTACCAGGTTGTTTTGATTACAGTGGCCTTGTAATGTAGTTTGATATCAAGTATTGTGATCCTTCCTACTTTGTTCTTCTTTCTCAAAATTCTGAGGTTATTCAGGGTCATTCATGGTTCCATATACATTTTTGAAATGTGTGTTTTATATCTGTGAAATATGTCATTGGCATTTTAATATGGATTGCATTGAATCTATAAATTGCTTTGGGTAGTCTGGACATTTTGATGATGTTAATTCTTCCAAACCATGGACATGGAATATACTTCCACTTATTTGTTCTTCCTTACTTTCTTTCTTCAGTGTTGTGTAGTTTTCTGAGTATAGGTCTTTTACCGCCTTGATTAAGCTTGTTCCTAGGTACTTTATTTTTCTCGTTGCTATAGCAAATTGGATTTTTTCCCTGATATCTGATTCCAATATTTCATTGTGCTGTACAAAAATGCCTTTGATTTCGGAATACTAACTTTGTATCCAGCTGTTCTGACAAATTCACTTATTAGGTCGAGTCATTTTTTTTTTTTTTGGAGGTTATAGGGTTTTCTATGTATGCTATCATGTCATCTGCAAACAATGACAGTTTTGCTTCCTCCTTTCCAATGTGAATGGCTTTTATTTCTTGTCTGATCACTGTGGCTAGAACTTCCAATACTATGTTGAATAGGAGTGTTGAAAGAGGACACCCTTGTCTTGTTCCTGACCTTAGTGGGAAAACTTTTAGTTTTTGCCTGTTGAGTATGTTGTTTGCTGTAGGTATCTCATATATGGCCTTTATTTTGTTGCTGTATGCTCCCTCTACTCCCACTTTGCTGAGTGTTTTTATCATAAATGGGTGTTGTACCTTATCAAATACTTTTTCCACATCTATTGATATGATCATGTGATTTTTGCCTTTCCTTTTGTTTATGTGTAATATATTATGCTTATTGATTTGTGAATATTGCACCATCCTTGCATTCCTGGGATGAATCCCACTTGATCATGGTGTATGATCTTTTTAATGTATTGCTGGGTACAGTTTGCCAATCTTTTGTTGAGGATTTTAGCATCAGTGATGATCAGTGATACTGGCCTGTAGTTTTCCTTTATCTGGTTTTTGGATTAGGATGATACTGACCTGATAAAAAGAGTTTAGGAGAATTCCTTCTTCTTGGACTTTTTGGAATAGTTCTTCCATAAATGTTTTGTAAATTCTTCAGTGAAACTGTCCAGTATAGGGCTTTTATGTGCTGGGAAGTTTTTGATTACTGTTTCAATTTCACTAGCTGTTGTCGCTCTGTTCAGGCTTTCTGCTTCTTCATTCAATTTTGGAAGATTATATTTTTCTAGAAATTGTCCATTTCAGCCAGCTTTTCAAATTACTCCATTTACATTTAAGGTTATTATCGATACATACTTATTCATTGTCATATTTCCCATTTGTACCTGTGTTCCTCTTTCATTCTTTTTCTTCATCTTCTTAAAGTAGCCCCTTCCTGTTTCTCCCTTTCTGCCTATGAGATTCTCACCTTGTCTTTGAATTTTCCCATTTTAATTACAATATGTCTTGGGGTGGGCCTCTTTGGGTCCTGATTGGGACCCTCAGTGCTTCCTGTACTTGTGTGACTTTTTCTCTCATCAAATTAGAGAAGTTTTACATCATTACTTTTTCAAACAGGTTTTCTATCCCTTGCTCCTCTTTATCTCTTCCTGGTATCCCTATTATGCATATATTATTATGTTTCATGTTGTCCTGCAGTCCCCTTAACCCCTCTTCATTCTTTTTTAATCTTTTTTCATTCTCTTGCTCTTTCTAGGAGTTTTTTCCTACCTTCTCCTCCAGCTTGCTATTTCAGTCCTATGCTTCCTCTAGCCTGCTTTTCATTCCTTCTACTCTGTTCTTCAATTCAGAAATAGCCATGAGGTTTAACAATTTTTCTATTCCACTCATCTACTCTTTTTCTTGATTTCAGGTATATATCTTTTGCATTACTTGATATAATCTAGTAGACCCCTTGGGTTCTGTTCATAAAATTATTTTCCTTTTCTTTACATTGTATAATTTCAATTAAGCTCTCTTCAAGTTTGTTTGCTCCCTCCTTTATTGCCTGTTTTAGCTATTAACTACATCCAGTAAATATTTTATTTCAAATATTGTATTTTTCTATTCCAGAATTTTTGTTTCTCTTTTTATTATTTCTATTTCTTTCCTGAAATGTCCAGTCTTTTTATTCATAGTGGGAAGAATGTATACTTTAAACTTCTGGTTGCTAGCTTCAACATCTGATTCATCTCAGGATTGGACTTAATTAATTTTGAGAAGCATTTAGTTCTAGTTCATTCTAGGCAGTGCACTCCCCAAATCAGTCATGTATATTATTGCCTTCCAAATCAAAACAAAACAAATAACAATAACAAGAAAATCCCAGCAGTCATCAGAGAGTAGTAACACGACCAAAAGGACCACAACTTAGCATTTATAATGCTAGGATACAGTCTAAAATTCCTCAAGATACCAAAATTAAAAATAAGAAAACTGGTTTGGGGCAGGGAGACAAAGGAGGAGAAATTTGGTATCTTCATATATTTCAACTTTAGATGAGCTGCATTGAGCATTGTGTGCACGTATTGTTCATGGGTCAGTAAGAGATGTGAGTACTCAGAATTGGGAACCCCTTCTGTGTCTTTTTCTTTCTGGGAGCTCCCTACCTCTTCAGTAGCCAAATATTACCCAGTTTCAGTCTTCTGGTTCTCCTAGCCGAAATACTTTCCTACCTTTTTACATACGCTTATGTGGACTGCCCTTACTTGGCCCCAGGCTAAAGGAAAACTAACTTTGTATAACTCCCTTCCTCCTGTGTGTACTTGCTACAACAGTCTATCTGCTTCTGCTCATTCTTCATACCTATACATATTATGAGCAGATTTTAGAGTTGTTTTCTGTGTGGAGCCATTTGGTATGATTTACTCCAGCATTGCCAGAAGGAAACTATGTCGTTTTTTAAAAAGATGATTTCATTATATGTTTCTTTTTCAGAACTAAGACTAAAAACATGCTAATGAGATGGCAAATTTAATAAGAATACCTGCCTATTCCCAAATCAAATCAGATGCAATTTTAGAGTAGTCTTTTGTTAACTGCTACTTGTTTCTCTCTCTAATTTAACACATCTTCAAACTTTATGTCACTCTCCCATCATGAAGTTGTACTTTATAATTTTCCAAGGCACGAGAGAGAAAAAATAGTGAGATTAGAAAAATATACATAAAAATGAAAACTGTGATACTTTGGAATTCTTGGAGTGATCTTGCAGATATGTTTAGGTAAATTTCCAAGTGAAAAATTTACTTTCTCAGGCATTTTGGACTTCTTATATAAGCAGTAAAATAAGTTAAATTGATTTGTCACTCATATAACTGTTTCTGGGTCTCACCTATCAACAAAACTGTTTTAGGAACAATTACAAAGTTGAATTTTTAAAAATTGTATGTCTTTCTGAATGGTATATCAGAGTTGAGATATCACGATGAGGATATTTATCACTGAAATACCATTGAAGTAACAGTGCATGTTCAGTCTGATAGCTTTATGTCTTTTCTTTGTTTAGCAGCATTAATTTGAATGGGGTAAAATTACTATTCTTTCTTTAAAGCAATATTGTATTTTAAAAAGTTCACTTGAACAGTAGACACCTTTAAACAAAAGATCTGAAGGCTTCATTTTTAGAAGCCCAGGTCAGCATATTATTAAAACCATGTTTTAACAGTAGGATAAATTGAAATTTAAGTCTGAAACAAAAGTGTGCAAAGGGTTTCTCTTTTGATTTATCCCTAGGTGTCTCCCTCTAATTCATAGAAATGGGATGAGGGTAGGTGTACACAAAGACAGGTCTTATTTCTTAGTCTCTGTAGATTTGGGAGGCTGATGTGTCCTCCATCCGTTTTAGGATAACAGAACAAAATGAGATAGAGCTCAGCAAATAAAGTTAACTAAAGTACTGATGTTTGAGGAGACATTGTCCTTAGAAAACATTTTTCCTAGTGTGTGCATTCTTAGTAGTATACATGGAATGTATGACCTTACACATATTTAGTTATCGATTGAATCAATTCTTCATTGATTTATCCCTTCATTCAGTGACTACTTGAATGACTCCCATGTACCAAGGTACCAGGCTTGTAGGGAAAAAATGTGAAATAGCAGTCCTTTCCCTTAAAGAAATCAGGATCTAGTGGAAAGCAAGATGAGAAGGAAAGGAAGCTGACACATGGAGCTTGGCCCTGTGCTAAGCATTTTTACGTACTTAATTGCCATTAATCATCCGAAATCCTTTTTATAGACCTGTGAGGAAGCTGTTATGTTGAAAAGGATTTGCAGAGTCATGGGTAAAAGTCATGACCTGGGTTCAAATCTTGGAAGCAACCTAGGTTCCTGTCAGTAAATGAGTGAATCAAAAAACTGGTATATTTATACAGTGAAATACCACGCAGCAGAAAGGAAGAAGGAGCTTATACCATTCATAACAGCATGGATGGAGAGTGTTATGCTAAGTGAAATAAGCCAGGCAATAAAAGACAAATACCATATGATTTCACCTATAAGTGGAGACTAATCAACAGAACAAACAAGCAAGTGAAATGTAACTGGAGACATTGAAGTAAAGAACAAACTGATAGTGAACAGAGGAAGGGGAGGAGGGGAAGATGGGGAAATGGGGGAAGGGTGTTCAAAGAACATATATGGGTGACTCATGAACAAAGTCAAGGGGAGTGGCATCGGGGGGAGGGTCAGTGGTGGGGAGAAATGGACAAAACTGTAATTGAACAACAATTTAAAAATTTTTTAAAAACAAAAAAGAAATACAAATCTTGGGTCTTACCCTATCTGTGCCTCAGTTTTCCTCTCTGTAAAACAGGTGATTAAGGCACCTACCTCACAGGTCTGTTGTGCAGATTGATGTGAGGGCACAGGGGCAATGCTCAGAACAGCGACTGCACATAGTAGGTAATCACGTATCAATGATGAATACTACCATTCCTATTTGTTTGATGATGAAATCTTTTACTAAACAATATAACTAAGTAGTAGGAGCAAAGATTCTAATATAGATATATCCAACAAAGCCTCAGAAATTCTCACAAAACAATTCTATCTTCCTCCCCAAAATAAAGTAATTCCATGTGTCAGGAGTGGAAAATAAATTCATATTTTCAGATGGAAACCAGAACCCCAAATGATAGAAGATGAACCTCAATGGTGACACCTTAGGTAGTTCAGCTCTTCTTACATTTGTTCTTTATTAATATTGGTAGAGTAAACCAACAATGGGTTTTCTACCTTTGGTTTTAAAGATACTGAATAACATTAAGTTGTGTGAAGCACCAGTTGCATCAGCTTTCTGTGAAGGAATGCATGCTCTTTGTACAAATTTATTAATTTGATGATGCTTATGATAGTTCTCCTCTTTTGTGCAGTAATACCTTATTTCCAGTTCTTGTGTTTATTTGGGCCTTTTTTCTTTTCTTGATTGGGAGGAGGATTGGAGAATATAGTATTGATATGCCTGTCAATGCTGTTGTGTTCTCCAGTCCCTGTGCAGTGGACATAAAGCTCCTCCTGAGCCCACTCTGAAAGGGGAGACCATGTCCTGCTCCAAATGTGGTCGCCGGAACCGCCGGGGAGCTTGCTTCTGTGACTGGTGTGGAACTATGGTGGGTATTTTAAAACTGAGCTTTTTTGTGCAGAGCACCTCACCGCAACCCTAGAAAGAGCCAGGCTCCCCCTCTGCCACGGTCTTGCAGAAATCACTTCTTGGGATTTGGGTCCTAACTCTTATTAACCTAAAAATCTGGAGACAGAGATGGTTAATTCTCTTAAACTGAGAATGGTCTCTTACGGCTGTTTTACTTTGCATTTCTTTGAGGTTAAACTTTTTTACTTCTTTACTGTTGATACTTTTCTTATATGGGTTAATTTTCTGCTTACCTTTTTAATAAACCCTCAAAGTTAATTATCTTTTTTAGTTTTTCATGTAAATAATACAAAAGATTTATTGTTAGGAGAGTCTTTCTTTTCATCCCAGTCCCACAGCTCCTCTCCCTAGAAGCAACCACTGTTACCAGTTTCTGAGATGTTCATTCAGCCATTCACTGCACTAATAAGTAAACTGTTAGTTTAATATGAACACTGATATAATTCTCTTCACCTAGCAATATATCTTGTTCATAATTTCTTTCTTCTCTTCAGTGACTTCATAATACTCCTTGTCTGTAGGTACCATGATATATTTAGGCCATCCCCTTATTTCCTCTAAAATCACAATCTTTCAGGGAGTGGTCTTAAATACACTTCTATGTGTATTTGTCCATCTTTAAGATAAAGTACACATTTATTCTATGAGGTAGAAGTGCAGGGTCAGAGGGTATGGGCATGTATTATTTTGATGAATGGTATGGGAATAATTAATATGGGAAAATCATGACTCTAATATTCATGAAAGTATAAAAATATTTTCTGCCCTCTAGCCTGGCATTCCTACCTGCTACTCTGTTTGCCCTAAATGCGGGGCCAGCAATCACCCATCTGCCCGATTCTGTGGCTCCTGTGGTATTTACCTGAAGTCCTTGGCAAAACTCAGCGTGGACAGCAGCCTGGCTCTAGCTGCTGAAGCTGAAGAACCTGGTCCTTGTGCGGAGGTAAGGCCTTGCCTGCAGTTTTCTGTGAGTAACATTCTAATTATATTCTGATCGTTATATTCTAATATTTTATGTTTCTGCCTCACTCATAGCCCCGATCTGCCTGGCAGTCCCTAAATGTTCCTTTACCCAAAACTGATGTTGGGACTAAGAAGGATGTAGGTACACAGACCACTGGCCTCTTCTACCCATCTGGCAAGCTACTAGCGAAAAAGGAACTGGAAATGGCTTCTCATAAGCAGAGGCAGGAGAAAATGAGTGGCCATAAACCTCTCCTCACAGCTGTTAGCCCAGGAAGAGGTAAGGAGAAAGATATGCTTTCTTCTTGGGAGGGAACTCACTCTTTCTTTAAAAGAAAAAGTTCAATTTTTCTTCCTTTACATTTATTTTTATATGTAAGAAATAAGTTCCTTTATTTTACTTTTTTCAGGTAGTTTTCATTTGTATGAGTAATAACTCTTCCTGTAACTTGCAGTACTCTGGTGTTTTGACTCATAGCCTCCTATTTTATTTTGCATATCAAATAGCACACATAGATTTCTGCTATTATGGCAGGAATGTTGTTGTTCGGTGTCATTATTGCTATTTGCTACTATTTCTTTATTTTATTATGGTAAAATTCACATAACAATTAACCATTCTAACCATTTTATAATTCAGCAACCTTTAGTATATTAGTAATATTATACAACCATCTCTCTGTATTGAGAACATTGTCATCACTCCAAAGCAAACCCTGTTTTCTTTAAGTAGTCACTCCCCAAATCTGCTTTCCCAAGTGCTTAACAACCATGAATCTATTGTCTTTATGGATTTACCTGTTCTGGACATTTTATATGAATGGAAGCATATAATATATGGTCTTTTGTGACTGGTGTTTTTTACTTAATATAATATTTTCAAGGTTCATTCACATTGTAGCATGTTTTAGGTCTTCATTCTTTTTTACTTATTTATTTATTATTATTTTTTATTGTTATTCAAATGCAGTTTTGTCCATTTCCCCCCCACAACTTCCCCCACCCCTCCCATTCCCAACTCCCACCCTCAATCCCACCCCCTCTTGGCTTTGTCCATGAGTCACTCACATATGTTCTTTGCCCA
>PVJD01006032.1:0-71595 GCA_004026545.1 Mormoops blainvillei | reverse complement strand
CCACTTATAGGTGAGATCATATGGTGTTTGTCTGTCACTGCCTGGCTTATTTTACTTAACATAATGCTCTGCAGATCAATCGGTACTGTCATGAATGATATGAGCTCCTTCTTTCTTTCTGCTGTGTAGTATTCCATTGCATAAACGTACCACAATTTTTTGATCCACTCATTTACTGATGGGCACCTAGGTTGCTTCCAATGCTTGGCAATTGTAAATCGTGCTGCCATGAACATTGGGGTACTTAGGTTCTCTTGAATTGCTGTTTCTGGATTTTTAGGGTATAATCCCAGCAGTGGAATAGCCAGGTCATAAGGCAGTTCTGCTGTTAGTTTTCTGAGGAAATTCCATACTGTTTTCCACAGTGGCTGTACCAATCTGCATTCCCACAAACAGTGTACAAGGGTTCCTTTTTCTCCACAGCCTCGTCAGCACTTCTTGTTTGCTGATTTGGTTATGATGGCCATTCTGCCTGGTGTGAATGGTATCTCATTGTCATTTTAGTTTGTATCTCTCTGATGGCTAGTGATACTGAGCGTCTTTTGATATGTCTCTGGGCCCTGTATATGTCCTCCTTGGAGAAGTGTCTGTTCAGGTCTTTTGCCCATTTCTTAATTGGGTTGTTTGGCTCCCTGGAGTGGAGTCATGAGAGTTCTTCATATATTTTGGAGATCAAACCCTTGCCTGGTCTATCATTGGCAAATATATTTTCGCATATTGTTGGTTTCCTTTTCATTTTGCTGATGTTTTCTTTAACCATGCAGAAGCTTTTTATTTTGATGAAGTCCCATTTGTGTATTCTTTCCTTTGTGTCCCTTGCTCTAGGGACATATTGGTGAAAATATTGCTATGTGGAATATCTAAGATTTTCCTGCCTGTGCTCTACTTTATGACTTTTATGGTTTTGTGACTTCCATTTTAAGTCTTTTGTCCATCTTGAGTTTATTTTTGTGTATGGTGTAAGTTGGTGGTCGAGTTTCATTTTTTTGCTTGTAGCTGTCCAAATCTCCCAACACCATTTGTCAAAGAGGCTCTTTTTACTCCACTTTATGCTTTTGCATCCTTTGTCAAATATTAATTGACCACAGAGACATGGGTTTATTTCTGGGCTCTCTATTCTGTTCCATTGATCTATGGTTCAGTTCTTATGCCTATACCAGGCTGTTTTGATTACACTAGCCTTGTAGTATAGTTTGATATAGGGTATTGTGATTCCTTATACTTTGTTCTTCTTTATCAAAATTTCTGTGGCTATTCGGGGTCATTTATAGTTCCATATAAATTTTTGAATTAATTGTTCTATACCTGTGAAATATGTCATTGGTATTTTAATAGGAATTGTGTTCAATCTATGAATTGCTTTGGGTAGTATGGACATTTTGTTGATGTTAATTCTTCCAATCCATGAACAAGGTATATGCTTCCATTTATTTGTGTCTTCCTTAATTTCTTTCTTAAACTTGTGTAGTTTTCTGATTATAGGTCTTTTACCTCCTTGGTAAGGTTTATTCCTAGGTCCTTGATTTTTTTGTTGTTGTTGCTATTGTGTATGGGATTTCCCCCCTGATTTCTCATTCTGATATTTCACTGAGGTGAACAAAAATGCCTTCAATTTCTGAATACTGACTATGTATCCCACTGTCTTGCCAAATTCAATTATTAGGTTGAGGAGATTTTGGTGGAGTCTATGGGGTTTTCTATGTACACAATCATATCATCTGCAAACAAATACAGTTTTACTTCCTCCTTTCCTATTTGGATGCCTTTTATTTCTTTTTCTTATCTGATTGCTGTGGCTAGGACCTCCAACACATCTTGAATAGAAGTGGTGAAAGCAGACACCCTTGTCTTGTTCCTGACCTTAAAGGGAAAGATTTTAGTTTTTGCCTGTTAAGTACGATGTTGGCTGTAGGCTTCTGTATATGGCCTTTATTATGTTGAGGTATGCTCCCTCTACTCCTACTTTGCTGAGTGTTTTTATCATAAATGGGTACTGTACTTTGTCAAATGCTTTTTCTGCATCTATTGATATGATCATGTGATTTTTGTCTTTCCTTTTGTTTATGTGATGTATTACATTTATTGATTTGTGAATATTGCACCATCCTTGCATTCCTTGGATGAATTTCACTTATTCATGGTGGATGATCTTTTCAATGTGTTGCCGGATACAGTTTGCTAATATTTTGTTGAGGACTTTAGCATCTATGTTCATCGCGATATTGTCTTGTAGTTTTCTTTCTTTGTTGTGTCTTAATTTGGTTTTGGGATTAGGATGATGCTGGCTTCATAAAAAGAATTTGGGAGTCTTCCCTCTTTTTGGGTTTTTTGGAATAATTTGAGAAGGATAGGGGTTGGCTCTTCTTTAAATGTATTGTAGAACTCTCCTGTGAAACCATCTCTTCCAGGGATTTTGTATGCAGGGAGTTTTTTTTATTACTGCTTTGATTTCACCTGCTGTTATCAGTCTGTTCAGTCTTCCTGCTTCTTCTTCATTCAGTTTTGGAAGATTATATTTTTCCAAGAAGTTGTCTATTTCACCCACTTTTTCAAATTTCTTGGCATAGTTTTTCATAGTAATTTCTTACAATCCTTTGTATTTCTGTGGTATCCGTTGTAATTTTTCCTCTTTCATTTCTGATTTTATTTATCTGGGTCCTCTCCCTTTTTTCTTGAGGAGTCTGCTTAAAAGGCTTGTTGATTTTGTTTATGTTTTGGAAGAATCAGCTCCTGGATTTATTGATCCTTTGAATTATTCTTTTAGACTCCATGTCATTTAATTCTGCTCAGATATTAGTATTTCCTTCCTTCTACTCACTCTGGGCTTTGTTGTTGTTCCTCCAGTTCTTGTAGATGTGTTAGGTTGTTTATTTGAAATGTCTGTCGTTTTTAGGTAGGCCTGTATTGTTTTAAGCTTCCTTCTCAGAACTGCCTTTGCCATGTCCCATAAGTTTTGGTCAGATGTGTGTTCATTTTCATTTTTTTCCAGAAAGTTTTTTATTTATTGATTGATCTCATTATTAACCCATTCATTGTTTAATAGCAGGCTGTTCAGTCTCCATGAGTTTGAGTGTTTTTGAGTTTTTTCCTTGAGGTTGGTTTCTAGTTTCAGGCTCTTGTGGTCTGAGAAATTGCTTGATATGATTTCAGTTTTCTTGATTTTGTTGAGGCTTGTTTTGTGTCCTACCATGTGGTCTAGCTTTGAAAATGTTCCATGTGCATTTGTAAGGAATGTGTGTTTTGCTTCTTTGGGATGAAAGATTATATATATATATAACCAGTTAAGTCCATTTGATCTAATGCATTGTTTAGTTCCACAATATCTTTGTTGATAATTTGTTTGGAAGATCTACCCATTATTGACATTGGGGTGTTAAAATCCCCTACTAGACGTGTGTTGCTGTCTATATTTCCTTGAAGTTCTCCAAGGTTTTCTGTATATATTTGGGTGTCCCTATGTTGAATGCATATATATTTACAATGTTTATATCTCCTTGATGGATTCCTCCCTTCAGTATTACGTAGTGTCCTTCAGTATCTCTATTTATGGCTTTTGTTTTGAAGCCTATTTTGTCTGATATAAGTATTGCTACCCCAGCTTTTTTTCCTATCCATTTGCTTGGAATATTTTTTTCCAATCCTTCACTCTCAGTCTGTGTAGGTCTTTGTTTCTGAGATGGGTCTCTTGTAGGCGGCATATGTGTGGGTCATGTTTTCTTATCCATTCATCCACCCTATGTTTTTTGATTGGAGCATTTAATCCATTAACATTTAAGGCTATTATTGATTGGTACTTATTCATTCTCCACCCTGTTTGTACCTGTGTTCCTCTCTCTCTCTCACTTTTTTTCTTCCCCTTCTTGTAGCAGTCCCTTTAGCATCTCTCGCAGTGCTGGTTTGGTAGAGGTGTATTCTTTCAACCTTCTTTTGTCTGGGAAACTCCTTATCTCGCCTTACATTTTAATTGAGAGCCTTGCTGGGTAGAGCAGTCTGGGCTGCAGGCCTCTGCTTTTTCTTACTTAGAATATATCTTGCCATTCCCCTCTGGCTTAGAGTGTTTCTGTTGAGAAATCAGCTGCTAGCTTTATCGGTACTCTCTTGTATGTTACTTCTTGTTTCTCCCTTGCTGCTTTTAATATTCTCTCTTTTTCTTTAAAACTTGGCATTTTAATTATGATGCGTCTTGGTGTAGGTCTCTTTGGGTTCATCTTGATTGGGATTCTCTGTGCTTCCTGAATTTGTGTGGTATTTTCCCTCTCCAGGTTTGGAAAGTTTTCTGTCATTATTTTTGAAACAGGGTTTCTATCCCTTGCTCCTTTTCTTCTTCTTCTGTTATTCCTGTGATTCAAATGTTGTTATGTTTCAGGTTGTCTTGCATTTCCCTTAAGGTATCTTCATGTTTTTTGAGTCTTTTCTCGTGCAGCTGCTCTACCTGGGTATTTCTTTCTACCTTGTCTTCCAGCTCACTAATGTGGTCCTCTGTTTTACCCAGCCTGCTTGTTATTCCTTCTAATGTATTTTTTATTTCAGAAATTGTATTTTTCACTTCTTCCTGGTTCTTGTTTAAGGTTCCTATTTCCTATTTCATGCTGTTATAGTTCTCATTCAGTTCCTTGTAGTTGTCTGTGAGTTCCTAGAGCATCCTTATCACCATTCTTTTCAGTTCTTTATCTGATAGTTTGCTTGCCTCAATTTCATTTACTTCTTTTAGTGGGGATTCTTCTAGTCCTTTCGATTGCTGATTCTTTCTTTGTCTCCCCTTTTCAGTGACTCTTTTTCTTCGTGTCTGTGATTCCTGAAGCTCTGCTTTGCTAGCTATCTTTGTAGGGTGAACTTCTGTGGTAGGAGCTCTGTGGGACTCAGTGGTGTGGTCTCTTTGACCTCCTTGTCTGGATGCTCTAGGTTTGCCCTTTCTTCCATTTGTGTGGGGTCTGTTGTTGTACTTGGGCTTTTCCTATTGGTGGCTCCTTTGGTGGTGGTTTCTCTCCTCCAGCAGGTTTATGGTATTCGCAACCTCCACCTTGTATGTGGTCAGGGTCAGAGCTAAGGCAAAATAGAGTAAGACAGTGGGGGAGTATTCTACAGGAATTAAAATATTAACAAGTAGAGAACAGATAGGAGATCCTTGGAGAAATACCACAATAAGCGTGATAATTCACCTAAGTAGCCACTTTGTATAAAAAGTGAAAAAAGAGATAAGACTCTATTGGGGGGTGGGGGGGAAAGAATGTGAGCTGACTCCAGAAAGCAGAATGCCTATGTGAGGTTAGATGATGAGATATAGTGAGAGTAAGTAACAGAAATTTGGGGTAGTATGGGAGAAAATAAAGTTAACCATGGCAGACAGTAATAAATATCAGAAAGATAGCTAAATGGGCCAAAACCCAGGTAGGGTGCTGTGTGGGATTTGGAACAACAATAATAAGACAAGCAATATTTAACCTGAATAAAAAGAATAAAAATTAAAAGACCAAGAGTAGTGTATTATTGGAATACAGGTACAGTGTCAGAAGAAAAAATAAAATGTAATAAGAAAGGGAGAACAGGAAAACTGGTCAAACAATGAAATCAAACAAACAAAACAAAGAAAACTAAACATAAGGAAGAAACATTTAAAAATTTAAAAATATATAAAAAATAAAAATAACAAAAAACAATAAAATAAAATGCAAGTTCTGAAGGATATCAGGGTGAAAATTTTTTCTCAATTGTTGGTGTTAGTCTTCTGATCTCTCTCTGGATCTGTCTTTGGTCCTTTTATAGCTCCAGGTCTTATTGTCTTACACTTACAAGAAAAAAAAAGAAAAAAAGGGAAAAAAAACAAACAAAAAGCCTCCTGCTGACTTTAAACCCACCGAGTGGGTTCCACTGGTCTTCCTGGATGCTGCAGTCACAGGGGCATTGGGCTCCATTTTTTGTTTTTTGTTTTTTGTTTTTTTCTTTCCTGTGGATCTATGAGGATGAGGGCTCTGTGTCTGGACTGCTGTTTTCACCAGTTCCCAGCCACTAGCTGAGCCCTCAGTGTGCTGCAAGGCTCACAGTATCCATATGTGTCAGGCTGGTGCCTTTAATCCACCTCAGTATGCAGTCCTTTGATTAGTCCATGAGATACACCTAGTGGGAGCAACTTGCACCCCTCACTCTTTGCTGGCCTAGGTGCTGTGTGTGCTCTAAGTCCTTTTTGGGGCAGTTTAGTTCCCCTATTAAATTAAGTCTTTCTGGGGACAGCTACCTCTTTGGCCCCTGTTACTCAACTTTGATCGGTCTTTGGGGCACCCTTATTGGGAGCAATTCACACCCGTCTTCCTCCTCCTTCTCTGTCCTGGCTGCCAAGGTGGTGCACCAGAGGTCCTTGCACAGCAGCTGAGAGCCTTTTTTTGAGTGAATTCCCCTTGGTTGCAGGCAGCCTTTCCTAACAATCACCGGCCTTTTCACTCAGCCCAACTCACTGACCAGTCCTGGGACTATCTGGGTCTTGGTCAGTTACTGCCCTTCTCTTCTCCCATCTCTTGGTGTCACCCAGCTCCCAAATTTCTCTAGTATTGTCCCAGCTGGCGACTGCTGTCTCAGTCACAATGCACCACCTGTTCTGTGTCTCCCACTGCCCAGCAACCAGGTCTCTACTGATGCAGGTCTGTGACTTCCCTGCTCTGGGAAGGGAGGGAGCTGGCAAGTTACAATTGCGGAGCTGGCTCTCCTCCAAAACTCCTGCTGTAGCCACGGTCCCTGGTGCAGGGCCTGGGACTGCTACAGCTGCAGGATGATCTAGGGACCTTCCCAATGACCTACAAAACCTCCTTACCATCCATTTTCGATCATTGGCTTCCAAACTTCAAATAAGCTGGAATTTCATTGGCTGATCGCTCAGTTCTTCAGAAGATTGGCTAGATATCCCAGTTGGGTGCATGAGCAAGAGGGTTCAGCTTCCACGTACTTCACCACCATCTTCCAGCCTTCATTCTTTTTTATAGCCAAATAATAATCTATTAAAAGGATTTATAGCATTGTGTAGATCTGTTCATCAGTTGATGGACATTTGAGTTTTGTTCACCTTTTGGTTATTATAAAAATACTGCTGTGAACGTTTATGTACAAGCTTTCTGTGGACATGTTTTCATTTCTCTTGGGTATATACAGAGGAGTGCAATTGCTGGGTCAAATGGTAACATCATGTGTTAACATTTTGAGGACTTCCAGATTGTTTTCCCAAAGTGGCTGCACTCTTTTACATTCTGACCAGCACTGTATGAGAGTTGTGATTTCTTCATATCTTTGCCAACACTTTTATCTTTTCATTTTTGCCATCCTAGTAGGTATGAAGTAGTATCTCATTATGGTTTTAATTAGTGTTTCCCTAATGACTAATGATATTGAGTGTCTTCTTATGTACTTGTTTACCATTTGTATATTTTCTCTGGAGAAGTGTCTGTTCATATCCTTTGGCCATTTTTAAATTTGGTTGTTTGTCTTTTGTTATCGAGATGTAAGAGTTCTTTATATATTCTGGATACTAGACTCTTATCAGGTATATAATTTGCAAATATTTCTACCATTCTGTAGGTTGGCTTTTAACTCAGAATGGTGTCCTATGAAGCACAAATTTTTTGAATTTTGTCAAATTTTTATCTATTTTTTCTTTTGTTGCTTGTGTTTTCGTGTCATATCTAAGCATCCATGGCCAAACACCAGTCAAAAATATTTACTCCTATCTTTTCTTCTAAGATTTTTATAGCTTTAGCTCTTACACTTAGGTATTAGGTGTAATTTGAGTTAATTTTTGTATATGGTGTACAAATGCATTATTTTGTCTGCAGCTATTCAGTTGTCCCAGTACCATTTGTTGAAGAGATGATTATTTTCCTTTGAATGGTCTTGGTACTCTTACAAAAAATCAGTTGACCATAGATACATGGGTTTATTTCTGGACTTTCAATTTTATTGCACCAATCTATATGTCTATCCTTATGCCAGAACCGTGCTGTTTGGATTACTGTTACTTTGTAGTAGGTCTTGAAATCGAGAAATATGAGTCCTCCAACTTTATTCCTCTTTTTCAAGATAGATTTGGCTATCCTGGGTCCTTGAGTTTCCATATGAATTTTAGGATCAGCTTGTCAGTTTCTTCGAAGAAGCCATCTGAGATTCTGAAAAGGATTGGGCTGAATCTGTAGATCAGTTTGGGGAGTATTGCCATCTTAACAATACAGTTGACTCCAGTAATCTCAGTGTACTATACCCATGGTAGAGCCTCCATCCATGAATATTGGCTGGGCAGGAAAAGGGAGCTTCCATTCTCAATCACACTTCCCCAGAACTTGGTCTTGGCAACAGGTAGTTGGGGGTAGGATGAGAAATACTGAAGTCCTCTATGTCCTGGGAAGATACCAGAGCTCTCCAGGTGGGAGCTGGGAGTAAAGGAAGCCTTGCATTTTTGGCTACACCCGTCTGGAGTGGTTTCCACCTTGACTAGCTGAAATGGGGGTGGGGGAGTGGGTCATGGTTCAAATATCACAGACTCTCACTATTCTAAGTTTTAGTACATTTTCTTCTTTAAATGTTTATTTGCTGTATGTCCTTAGAACTATTTCTAGAGACTTTAAATGGTTATTTGTTTTATAATTCCACTGGTGACTGGGCCTACTGAGCTCCTCAGGCTACCATGCTGCTAACTGATCATTCCCATCTCTTGTCTTGCCCTCCGTATTTTCCAACTGGGAGTCAGAACTTGGTCTACAAGATGCTTGAGATCTTCTGGGAATGTGTGTTATCAGTCCTATGGTAGGCTGTCTGCAGAGATGGCCAGAATGTTTTCTCCTCTCCCTATATGCACATGCCACTTCTTTCACAAGAAGAAGCTGTTTCCCTTTTTGGGGGAATCTGGGCTGGTCTTGTGACTTGCTTTACCAATAGAGAGTGGTGGGAAGGAAAGCATGACAGTTTTGGGCCTAGGTCTTAAAAGTACTGGAAACTTCTTCTTATTCTGTAGGAAGATAGCACTGTGTATAGAAGACCAGGCTAGATTACTAAATGAGAACAGGTGACATGTGGAGGAAACTAGAGATGACCAAAGTAACAATCAACACAGACATTTGAGGATGTGCAGGCAGCAATTATGAGATGTTCCCCAGCAGTTTGTGCTATCTTAGCTGAGGCCTCAGGCCTATGGGTCAGGTAGTCTTGGATCCCCCAGCCCCAGTTTAAATGGCTCAGCTGACACCATATGGAACAAAGATGAGCCATACCTGCTGATCACTGATCACATTCTTGACACATAAAAGTGTGAGCAATAAAGCGGTTGCTATTTTAAACCACTAAGCTCTGGGGTATTTTTCTTGGCAGATTATAGATTATAGAAACAGGTCCTCAGTTTCCTATAGCAGAAGACAGTTTCCTACAATCAACTTTTTCAGTCTGAGCTGGAAGAGAGCAGACCTAAGCACCACCCCCCCATTCAAAAGAGGACTCACGATCTTGCAATGACCCTTTCCAAAGGACTCCCTCTCCCAAACCATGCTTTTCAGAGTCCTCTCATGATGCTTTTTTGAGAGTTGAGATTTGGTCTGGGAATCGTACATCTATTGTATTATAGATTCTCAGTCACGACATCATATTTAACATACTCCTGCATTCATATTTATTTATTTGCACATTCTCTGTGTCCACTGGGATGTAAGCTACTCAAGGGCAAGAACTTTGTTCGCTCCAATATTCCCAGAATAGCACAGGGCACATAGTAAGTGCTCAATAAATATTTGAGGAATGAATGTATACTTTGTGCCAAACACTGTGGTAGGCCCAGGATTATCTCAAGTGTTATCTCGGTTATTCATAGTGTTGTACCGCACCAGATCCCCTCAGCCTGCCTGATTTCAGTGCAGCTGTGGTGGTGATGCATCACTGGGAGCATCCCTCATATTTGGATGTGCCACAACAGCTATTTCTTTTGCTACCTCAGACTTTCTTGAGAGCAGCAGCAGATTTCCTGTCCATGGGCAGGTACATCTTAGAACTGCTGGGGTGTTCACACTACTCCATCACTTGTACTTCCCAGGGTCACCTTTGTAAAAAATCATTTTTCCTAAGTCTTTGTTTCAGGCTTTGCTGCCAGGGGAAACCAAACTAAGGCACTTAGGTTTTCTTATTTCATGTAAGAGTGGACAAAATAAGAGGTATTAGTCTCATTTTATTGGCGAGGAAACTAAAGCTTAATGAGATTTAACTGTCTGGCTTAAGTTCACTAAGCTAATAAATGGTAAATTTAGGATTTAAATGCAGGCTGTTCTGAACTCCAGATGATGTGCTCTTTCCACAAAACCACATTGGGTTACCTTGCAAAAGTCATCGATTGCTCTCAACTTTAGTGTCCTCATTGTAAAATGATGAGGCAGGATTCGATACACGTTTACAGACTCAAGTGTCAACAGGACAGAATGGGAAGTAAAGGCAGGCCACTGGCCTGTGGGAACTGTGGCTGGCTGGAGGCTTGCGTGCTGTCCATAGAGGGCTGCTGCCCTTCTGCCCCAGGCCGCCGAGCCTGTGCCCGAAGGCAGGCCCAGTGCTGCTGGATCTCCCACCTGCACATAAGAAGCCAGAAAGCTAGACTCATGTGAAAACTCCCAGGATTTAAATGGTGGCAACTAATGCAAATGTTTTAAACCCTGGGCAGACTGGACAGCGGCACAAGGGAACTTGTAGAGTGATGGAAATGTTCTTCATATTGATGGAGTTGTATACAGTTGCCAAACTCAAATTGTGCAGTTTAAATAGGTGCATTTTACAAATGTTATATCTCAACATGGTTAATTTAAAAATAATTTTAAAAAAAATTTTAAATTGTTTATTCTATTAAAGTTGTCCCGGTTTTCCCTCCTTCTCCCCTCCCAACCTGCCCCGCACTTCAATAGTCAATCCCCATGCCATTGTCCATGTCCATGGGTCCTTCTTATATATTCTTTAACTAATCCCTTCATTTTGTTTCAATCAGTCCCCACTTTTCCCCTCCCATCTTACAGCTGTCAGTCTGTTCCATCATTTTATGCCTCTAGTTCTATTTTGTTCCCTAGTTTATTTTGTTCATTAGATTCCACTTATAGGTGAGATCATATGGTATTTGTTTTCCACCAACTGGCTTATTTCACTGAGTACGACAGTCTCTAGTTCCATCCATGCTGTTTCAAAAGGTAGGAATTCATTCCTTTTTTCCTACTGTGTAGTTTTCCACCGTGTAAACGAACCAGTTTTTTAATCCACTCATCTATGATGGGCACTTAGGCTGCTTCCAAATCTTGGCTATTGTAAATAGTGCTGCTATAAACATGGGGGTGCATAGGTTCTTTTGAATTGGTGTTTCAGGATTCTTAGGGTATATTCCCAGCAGTGGAACTGCTGGGTCAAAGGGCAGTTCCATTTTTAATTTTGTGAGGAAATTCCAAACCGTTTTCCACAGTGGCTGCACCAGTGTGCATTCCTACCAACAGTGCACTAGGGTTCCCTTTTCTCTACATCCTCACCAGCACTTGTTTTTTGTTGATCTATTGATGATAGCCATTTTGGCAGGTGTGAGGTGATATCTCTTGTGGTTTTAATTTGCATCTCTCTCATGCCTAGTGATGCTGAGCATTTTTTCATATGCCTATGAATCATCTGTGTATGTCCTCCTTGGAGAAGTGTCTATTCAGGTCCTTTGCCTATTTTTTAATTGGATTGTTTGTCTTCCTGGTGTTGAGTCATTTGAGTCCTTTGTATATTTTAGAGATTAAACCCTTGTCCAATGTATCATTGGTAAATATGTTCTCCCATATAGTCAGTTTCCTTTTCATTTTGATGATGGTTTCTTTAGCCATGCAGAAGCTGTTTAATTTGATGTAGTCCCATTTGTTTATTTTTTCCTTTATTTCCCTTGCCCTAAGACAGGGGTCCCCAACACCCAGGCCACAGACCAGTACCAGTCCAAGGCTTGTTAGGAGCCACGCTGCACAGCAAGAGATGAGCGGCAAGCCAGGGAGCAAAGCTTCGCTTGCATTATGGCCTGAGCTCCTGCCTCCTGTCTCCGCCTGCCCCCGCCACCCAAGTCTGTTGAAAAATTTTCTTCCACAAAACTGGTTCCTGGTGCCAAAAAGTTTGGGGACTACTGCCTAGGAGACATAGCAACAAAGATATTGCTACTTGAGATATATAAAATTTTACTACCTATTTTTTTCCATTAGGATTTTTATGGTATCATGTCTTTTATCCATTTTGAGTTTATTCTGCTGTATGGTACAAGTTGGTCCAGTTCATTTTTTTGCATGTACCAGTCCAGTTCTCCTAACACCATTTACTGAAGAGACTATACTCCCTTGTATGCTCATGCCCCGTTTGTCAAATATTAATTGACCATAGAGACATGGGTTTATTTCTGGGCTCTCTATTCTGTTCCCTTGATCTATATACCTGTTTTTATGCCAGTACGAGATTGTTTTAATTACAGTGGACTTGTAGTAAAGTTTGATATCAGGTATTGTAATACCTCCAAATTTGTTCTTCATTCTCAAGATTGCTGGGGCTACTCAGCATCTTTTTTTGGTTCCGTATAAATTTTTGGAGTATTTGTACTAGATCTGTGAGACATGTCATTGGTATTTTAATAGGAATTGCATTGAATCTGTAGATTGCTTTGAGTAGTATGGCTATTTTAATGATGTTAATTCTTCTAATCCATAACACAGTATATGCTTCCATTTACTTGTATCTTCCTCAATTTCATTCATCAGTGTTCTTAATTTAAAAAGAATTTTAAAAGAAGAAAAAGACCCAATGCACAGCAATCAAAATATGTCCCTTTGAGATTCTAGAATATTCTATAATTAATCATTATAAAAGGAAGCTGGAAACAAAAGTAGAACTTACTCTATTACATGCCTGAGGTTCAAGTAAGTAAAAACTATCACAAAGTTTGGCAAAGTGAAACAACCTTTCTGAGAATGCATGATCCACATCAGCATTTTCTTTTTTAGCTTCAGAATAATTGTTCACGTAGACAGGTTTCTCTTCTTCTTCAGGATACTGGAGAAAACAGTTGGATCATATCTCTGCTCACCTCAGGTCTTATGCTCAGAACAACCCTGAATTCCGGGCCTTGATTGCCGAACCCAGGATGGGAAAGGTGGGTAGGCTCTGAATGGAACTTCCACTTCACACTGTTTCATGGGATCAGGCTGAAGTTACCCTCCACCAGCTTCACCTGAAATTGCACTTTTCTCGGCTTCTTTCCCTTTCCTGCCCTACTTCCCTTACTTCCTTACTATCTTCCCTTGCAGTTGCTGCCTTAATAAATCACTTGCACATGAGTCTTGCCTTAGGGTCTGCTACTGGGTACCTGACCCAAGACAGTAAATTGTGAGCATCTCGTGCTTTCAGATACTACATGCTGTGGAAATTCTGATGGTAAGAGGTAAATGAATCAGAGTAGTTTAATCCAGCCAAATTGTATATTTAAATCCTACACTATATTAACAATAGTAATTATAAGATTTAACCATTTAGCAATGCACTCAATATCTGCATTATGTTTATCATCTCTAGTCCTCAAAACAAACCTGCAAGGTAGAGGTATTACCATTGTGGTAGCTTTTAAAACATGACCACAGATTCTTTGACAGTCTTGCCTTCAAAGGATGGCGTCCATATCCTCTCACTTTGAATCTGAGTGGGTCGTGACTATTGGACAATAGTATGTTGGAAATGATGCTATGGGACTCCCAAGGTGTGGTCTTTTAGGCCATGTGGCTTCCTCTTGCTTGGCATGCGCACCTCCTAAACTTCTTCTTGGAGCCCAGCCATCCCGCAGTGAGAAGCCCAAGCCACACGGGGTGGCCACATGTAGGTGCACCTGTATGCAGCTCTAAATGAATTCAGTCCTCAAGTCATCCCAGCCCAGCAGCCAGGCAGATGAGTGACAAGCTCAGAACAACCCATTACAATTCCCAAATATGAAGCTCCCTCTAGCCATTTGAGTCTTTGGCTGAGACCTCAGAGAAGCCATCACTATTGGGCCTTGTTAGGATTCATGAACATGATAAAAGTGGGAGTTGTTTAATGTGACTGAGTTTGAGAAGTTTCATACTGCATTAAATTATCAGAACAAACCCTACCTGACACCCAGGAAAACTGGCTCAGAGAGGTTTTGTGACTTCCCTAGGACTGCACTGCTAGGCCTCAGGGAATTTGGGATTTGAAGCAGTTCTGTCAGACCCCAAACACCATGCTGTTTCTCTACCATTGTAAAGAGACACCTTGTAAAAAGACCTTTTCCTCTGTCATGAGACTAGAAAGAACCTTTAAAAATCAGCCTGCCTGCTCCTCTGCCACTAAATAAGCCAACATTGAAACTATTGACTTGGCCAAAAAGTTCGTTCGGTTGCTTCCATAGGCTGGTTCTAGTAGCAGTTAGTTGCATTTAACTTAATTGGAAATAATTTTGTTAGATTGTATCCTGATAGCTGTCATACCAGTGTGCATTTAAAAAACTTATCAAAATTGGTGAATTTTTGCTTAGCCATTTAAATATTGAAGATAGAAGAAATTAAGCAACATTTTTAGCATGCTATGCTTTATTATTTCAAGAAAGATAAAAACACAACTGAAACACAGAAAAGATTTGTACAGTGCATGGAGAGGTGCTGTGAGTGATGGAATATGTCAAAAGTGGTTTGGGAAGTTTCATACTGGAGATTTCTTTCTGGACAAAGCACCACAGTTGGGTAGACCAGTTGAAGTTGATAGCAATCAAATCGAGACATTAATTGAAACAATCAGTGTTACACCATGCATGAGATAGCCAACATACTCAAAATATCCAAATCAAGTGTTGAAAATCATTTGCACTAGCTTGGTTATGTTCATTGCTTTGATGTTTGGGTTCCACATAAGTTAAGGGAAAAAAACCTTTTTGACCATATTTTTGCCTGTGATTCTCTACTTAAACATAAAGAAAATATTCCATTTTTAAAACAAACTGTGACAGGTGATGAAAAATGGATACTTTACAATAATGTGGAACAGAAGAATCATGGAGCAAGCTAAATGAACCACCACCAACCACACAAAAGGCCGGTCTTCATCCAAAGAAGGTGATGTTGTGTATACAGTGGGATTGGAAGGGAGTCCTCTACTAATGAGCTCCTTCTGGAAAACCAAATGATTAATTCCAAGTACTGCTCCCAATTAGACCAGCCGAAAGCAGCACTCGACAAAAAGCATCCAGAAGTAGTCAGTGAACTTTTTGGCCAACTCAATATCTCATTGTCAAGTATTGCTCAACTTCCTTTGATAATCTATTTTGATGGTTTATTAATTTTTTAACCTAATCCAGGGGTCTGAAAACTATGGCCTGTGGGGCAATTCAGACCTGCCATCCAGTTTTATAAATAAAGTTTTATTGGATCACATTCATTTATTGGATACTCATTCATTTACTTATTTTCCTCAGCTGCTTTTGTGTTACTAAGGCAATGTGGAGTACTCATGACAGAAACTCTATGGCCCACAAAACCTAAAACATTTACGATGTGATCCTGGAAGCCTTTGCTGATCCCTGACTTAATCTAAATCCCTCCCACTACTTACAGAGAAGTTGCTCAACTGTGATATCTGACCCTTGATTGCCAATTCCTGGCCCCCTGCACACCTTTTCCAAGGCAATGACATCCAGCCATATGGTTAGATTAAACTTAAAGTATCTCTCTTCTAGACAGCATAAATTTGGATCTTGCTTTCTTATCCATTCTGGGAGTTTCTGCTCTTTGATTGGAGTATTTATTTAGTTCATTTATAATTAATGATATTATAAATATGGCTAGATTTGTGCCTGCCATTTTACTGTGTTCTATTTTATCTAGTTTTTGTTCCTATTTTTTTGCCTTCTTTTGTATTAATTAAGTATTTGATTAAATCTACAATTTAACAGCTCAGAATTTCTTTGTTGTTGCTCAGGACACTGAGTCCCATACCCACAGTTGTGAATCCTCTCTAATACTTTTTTAAAAGCTTATCTCTGCTACTGTCCATGAAGATGGCTATGAAGTAAGCATCAGGCTGAATTATATTCAAGTCTCAAACAAGGTGAGTGAAACCGTCAGGAGTTATTCATTGAAGAACTGACTGAACTAGTAAATCGTGGCTTATGATTTATTGAAATGTTTTTGTGTAATCCATAGAAAGGAAAAGTTTCAAATATTAGGAAACTTGACTGTAGATCAACAGTCTCATAGAATTAGATAAATAACTGAGCTAAGCCTGAGAGAAGACAGCTTTCAGGCACATAATGATATAGTAAGAACAGGAATTATCAACCACTCAATTGGTTCTGTAGTTCTCAGGCTAATTTATATCGATTGACATCTGGTGGGAGGTCTGTGATACAACTAATTGGGGAAAGACTGACAAAAATGTTTGCCATTTTTGTCCTATTTGCCTTTAAAAAAGAAACCAAATGCTGTAGCCATATCTCCCTTGACCTACCCTCTTATATGGCGTTGGGGATATTGCCACAGAGCCTGTAAGTGTGTAGCAAACATTGATTAATTTTGGCAGCTTTAGTGTCACCGGGCAAGAAGTCAATATATACAAAAGGATTAATCAATAGATTGAGAAGATGGGTAAAGAAGGCAAGGAAGATGAGAGGAGCTACCATTTATTAGGTCCTGGCCAAGTGCCCAGCAGAGTGCTAACAGTGTCTTTAAAATTAAGATGGATTCATGGGCCCTGCCTACCTCAAAGGGAGGCTGGGCGGGTGTATCCAAGGGAATAATGCACATGACAGTGCCTTGAAACCAAGTAAGGCAGTAAATACCATGTTTTCAGTTGTGGGCTAGAGCAGAGCTTGGGTCAGAGAGGTACTTCAGAAGAAGGGGAGTGAGGGGCTTGGGACAAGGCAGGGGAAGGGCCTGAATGCGCAAGAGGTTGCAAATAATGTCTAAATTTAGCCTGATCCATGAGGAGCTCTGGTTTGTGAATGATACCACACAGTCGTCCCCAGGTGAGGCAGGGAGGGGAGAAGCATAACCTCTAGGGCAAAGCAGCACCCAACTACCGAGGATAGTTGGCCAGAGAAGGGGTCAGCTGTGAGCTGTTAGCAGCCAAAGCAGCCTCTGGGATGGGTATGCTGACCAGTTAAGGGGAACGGGGTGGGCACCAATTCGCAGGTTCACTATGCTCTTTTTTTTTTCTTAGCCTGCATGTTCTAGTGTTAAGGAAGTTAGCAGAGGGTTCCCTCTGGCAGGAGCTGACAGCCACATGAGGATAGGGCAGGGTGCCGTGCTGTGAAATCAGCCCAGGAGGAGACAGGATGTCAGGTCTGGACTATGTGTTATCTATCCTCATTTTATAAACATTTGTTTCACCTCATTTTACTTTCACAACATCCCTTTGAAGTAGGGCATAATATTTCTACTCTATAGGTGAGGGAACTGGGGTTCAGAGAAGTTAAGCCACTTGCTTCTTCCAAGATCCCTAATCTAGTAAGTGACAGAACCAGGATTTAAACCCTGCAACCTGAGCCTTCCCATCATACCACCCTACTTCCAAGACACAAAAGAGTTTTAAGCAGGGGCAGGACACAGGTACTTACAAATTGTATCAAGGTGACTGGGGTAGCCACATGGAAGGTGGGCTGGCGGGAACCTGTTAGGAGACTGTTGTAATGTTCCCAGTGTGAGAAGAAGGGGCCGAGGCTGTAGTGACCGAGAGGAGGGAACAGACTGAGAAGCTGTTTAAGAGGCAACATGAACAGAACATCCTGGTGGTTGAGGGAGTTGCATGAACAGTGTCCAGGTTTCAGTCTTGATTGTTGTGGACAGAGTTGTCATTAACAGAAAGAGGAGCAGGTTGGCAGGAGGTTGTTGGGACACAGCAGCCTCATCATTCATGGTGCTAAATTTTCTTATTGGCTAGAACCTTTACCTCAGTAAGGAGGTGAACTTCAACGACCACTTTCTGAGCAATGTCACCGAGGGTGGTAATGGGCTATTCGGCAGCAGGTCCAGCTTGGGTGAGTTGTGTCCTTCCATTGATTTTAAAACCATTGACCAGGAACACAGTAACTTGGCAAGGATGGTAGAATTGCTCAAAATTCGCCAACCCAACCACGTGTCTTACTTTCATGTCCCAGCTGTTTTATTCCTCTGGCTTCCCTGAAGGCAAGGGTGAGACTTTTGAAGTCTTTCACAGGCTTGGGCAGATAAATTGGGGGTAGGGTGCTCCATAAGGTCTAAAAACTGTAGTCACTTCTATTCCCCTCCTTCCTACCCATTCTCTGGTCCCAGACTAAGAGAAGTGGCTATAAGAGTCCTCCCTGTCACATTTAATCAAATAGAAATTTCTACAAAACCCATTTTACCCTTTTTACCCCTTGAGCATGGGAGTAGACTCTAGCTCTTCACCTGTGGGGAGAAGGTGGGAGGGCACATTTTGGTCCTCAACTCTTTGTCATTCCAGTGAGTGACTGCAACCAGAGCACCTCAGATACCACTGAAAAAATCAAGAGGATGAAGACTTTTAAGACTAAAACATTTCAAGGAAAGAAGGAACAGCTTACAGTATGTGTACCCCTTAGTTCTTATAACTGTCTTCTTTGGCCTGTCTGTTTAATGTTTTCTTTTGAGATTTTTTAAAATGGAAGAATACTTTTTTCATATTCTGTTCCTTTTTTTAATGACAGTATATTTTTATTTTTGGAATCCTTTAAAATATGTCAAGATTATTAATTAGAATTACTTAAAAATTCTAATCAGTGTCCCAAATCACCTCTCTTTTCTTTGGAATCAGTTCTGTGTGCCCACCTTTCTCTTTCTTGTATTTGGTTTGTCTCAAATGTGATGACCCTTGGTTGTCAGGTCACATTAACAAATGAAGGGGCTAGTTTGATGATCACAAATACCTGGCATGGGTATGTGGTACTGGGGTCTCAGTATGGGTGGATGGGCATGCTTGGAGCAGACTTCTCTGGAGGATGTGTGGGCAGGGGCAGGGGAAAGCCTTGGATCCCGTAAGTTGCCAGTGTAAGAAGGCCTTGCCTCTGGTGGTGACGGTGCTGCTGTGAAGTGCTCTGGTGTGGGCTGCCTTTCCAAGTCCTTCCCTGTGTCTGTCATAGGGGTTGGGGCTATGTCCTTCTTGGGTCCCAGTGCTCCCAGTAGAAGCCTTTGTTAGGTAAATTATGAACTCTCTAGAAAATAGTTATCAAGGCTTAAGCAGAGAGCAAAAACTTTCCTTGCACAGGAGAGGGGAGGACCGCAGCCATCTCAGCTATTCACAATAAAGTCCTCTAATGATAAACTCATGAATTCAGCCTGCACCCAGCTTCTATCCTCCTTGTTGAGTAACTTTGAGCATCGGCAGGGCTCTCTGGAGTACACACCCATACATCTAGTGTCTTCATCTGGGTTTTTTCTTTGCTTTGATTCCCCTGTCAGCCAGATTCCATCTACTTTCTTTTTTTTTTCAATTGAGTTTAGAGAGATTTGGAAAGAGAGAGGAGCAGAGACAAGAGAGAGGCAGAGAGAGAGAGAGAGAGAAAGAAACGTCAGTTTGTTGTTCCATTTATTTATGTATTCATTTGTTGATTCTTGTATGTGCCCTGACTGGGGGTCAAACCCACATCTTTGGCATCTTTGGTATGTTCCAACCAACTGAGCTACTCAGCCAGGGCAGATTCCATCTACTTTAAATCTAAGGGATTCCTCACAATTTCTGATCCACTGATGGTATTCTTTTGGAGTTTTCCATAGCTATTAGAATTTGTTTTTCAAAAATATAAACCATGAATAATTTCAACAGGAGCTTTGCAGAAAGAGGCAGTAGGTGTCCTTGCTTTTCCACCACTTTCCCTTATAGCCATTCCTCTGGCTGCAATAGAGAGAACAGATGTGCTTATCAACAAGCCCAGGGCCTGGGCCTCTCAGCTGTTGATGGAAATGGACACAGTGTCACTTATGGCCTCCATCTTCAGTTAAGCCAGGCCCTCAGGGCTTCCTCAGGGGCACACATATCCACTGCTCAGCTTGCATTGTGATTTCTCTGAGGGCAGGGACTCTACTCTTCGTCTTGTATCATAAACGCTAATAAATTTGGGAAGAAGACATGAGAATTGTCTTAAATTTAATACTTATGATTCTTTGTACTCTCTATCTTCTCCCAGTTTGAAATAATAAAGTTCCATAAAGTTAACAATTTCACCACTTCAGACACTCTACCCACTTACTCTGTGTATGTGTGGAGTACCCACTTACTCTGTCCCTGAATTCCCCACTGTTATGTGCCTTTATTTTCTCATTCAAATTTAGGGGATAAGTAAGTGAAACTATATAATCTGTTTACTCATTCAGTGATTACTTTTGAGTGCATATATACCAGGTACAGTTCTAGGTGTTGAACATAAAATAAACAAAAGACATAAAGGTCTCAGACCTCCTGAAGTTGACATTCCAGTGCATTCTGATTCATTTTTTCCATAAGGAATGGAATTCAGTATAAACAACTGCCCTGAACCCCCAGGATGGGGGGTTTAACTGCTTAGAGCACTTTGTTCCAAGCTACTCACTGGGAGGACACAGGGTGGACCTTGCATCTTTTTCTGAAAGAAGACACTTGCCTTGGCCAGTGTCTTCATCTTCATGAGTTCTCAGGGAGCCAGGGCGGGATAGTATCACTTCCATTTTATAAAATGGAGACTATACCAGAGTCACCACTGGGTGGGATCCAGTGGAGGAAACATATTAGAAGTAATGTCTCCAGCTTTCTAGGCTGCTTCCTTTAGTCTTCTAGGAGCCTGCATTTGAAATCCTTTGTATATAAAGGTTATATAAAGATAAATTTCATTGCATTTTGAAAATATAAAAGATAATAAAAACCCTTGGATTTCTGATGATATTTTGATGATAAATGAGCTTTCTCCCCACCCCCCACCGAGCAAGAAGTTGACCTTACTGGTTCACTCATACCTCATCTGAACTGTCATACATAGGCTGACTTTGAACACTTTATATACCATGCAAAGTAAATTTTAGGATTCACCTGGTTACTTTTCCTAGAAATATTCATAATAAAACTAGTGTGGGGTTTCTGGGTTTTGGTGTGATTTCTCATTGCATCCCTGTCCTTAGTTATATGAAATAATGTGAGTGTGGTGTCCTTCATCAAGGCAAGGTTTCAAAGACCAGCCAGATTTACATTAGATGTGCTTGCACTGCTGGCTGTTGAAGACCCCCCACCCCACACAAACTCACACATGATCATTCTCATGCTCACTTGTCCCTGAGGCTCAGAACTTAACCTTGGAGAGGAAACATCTACCTTCTGTGCTGAGCCTGGACAAATGGGACTGGACAGTAAAAATATTTTGCAGTGGTAGAAATGACCACATTCTGTAATCCTGCAGCCTGAAAACAGACTCCTGCTGAAGGAAGTCGGACCAACAGGGCTGGGAAGAGCCTCTGTAATTGAACAGCTGCTTGATGAAGTAAGTGCAACCAAAGAGCAAGTCTTTCTGGGGGTTTCAGCCTGTTTCATCTCTGTCTCTTTCAGGGGGAAGTTTTGTTAAATGTTGCGATCATCACTGTGCCATTTACTTAAGAACTGTTTGAGGATGGATTAAATGGCAAATCCAGAGCTTCACATGAATTGTTACCTGTTGCTAATTTTTATGGCAAAGAAAATAAGTAGAAAAGTACACATGAGCCCAAGTCAGGTGCATGAAGATGGGCAGAATCTCTGGCCTATGAGATCCCATGTGACCTTCATGTTTCCTAAAGCAGCAAGGTTGTCTGAGTGCCTGCTCCTCCTGATTTGGAGACAGAAGTTTTACCACCTGAGTGATGTGGCAGCTGTTTGTTGTATGCTGGGTCTCAGGGTTTCCGATTCTCCTCTCTTTGGATTTACAGCTGTATAGTTCCATCAAGGATGTTTGTTAGTGAATAAGATGGTGATTAGATGCTGCTGAGTGCAGGATTTTTGACAGGTTTGTCCTTTTCCATATGCTGTAGGGAGCAGATCCCAACTGCAGTGATAATGAAAACCGACCTGTTATTACCGTGGCTGTGATCAATAAGCACCATGAAGCGATCCCAGTTCTTGTGCAGAGAGGAGCAGACATTGACCAGCAGTGGGGACCGTAAGTCAGACACAATGAAAGGAGAGTTCTGGTGCCATGTCTTAGTCAGCTGATACCTCAGGGGCTCTGCTGTTGCAGGATCAGCCTACATGCATGCTCTGTTCAATCTGATCCATTTAGGAACCATTTGAACCCATTGTGGCCTTAGTAAGTGACTCAGCTGCTCATATGTTCTAAATTTGGGTAAAACAAAAATTTTAAAATGGACTGTTGGATTGTTTAAATGATAGTAGCTTTTATAAACGATAATACATTTTGCTAATTCATGAATTTATACTATCGTCGGGCTGGCAGGTTCTTAGCATTATGGGTTGATAAGCGATGTTTTTGTCATGATCTAAATTGTTAAGACCCATAAGAGAAGAGAGCCCTACAGAAATATACTCATGAAGTTAATGCAGAAAGAAAAGATACATAGTTGTCTCCGGATGTTAACATTACGGGGAGGAGGCTGGTCCATCTGAGACCATCACATAATCTTCTGGTGCCTTGGTTTCCACAGCTGTGAAGCAGGACAGAGAGATACCAAGTCATGTGGGATGGCTTTGTTATATACTTTTAGTCTTAGTGCTGTCCTGCTTCTTGACCTCTCCCAGCCCTGTGATTCTGTTTTTCTCTTGCAAATAGTAGGAAACCTGGGGTGGAAAATTTCTTGAGGTCCTTGCTGTTAACTGCCTATATCCTGCTGACCAAGCTGTTGAACTAGAAGTCTCGAGGGGTATCACATGCGCTAACACTACCACCTCCTGAATTATTACTAAGATAGGGTTGAAGTCCAGGTCAGTGGGTCAACTTCTGAGTATTTCAAGTCAGCATAGGGACAAAAGTTCAATAGCTTTGCTTTTGTTTTCCTCTGTTTCAATATTTCCTCTAGTACTTTTATTCAAAATTAAGTGTTATGCTGTGAGTATATTTTCTTCTTTGTGGATTCAAGATAATTGCCCCATAGGCTACTTAGAGTGGAATTTTCTTAACAGAAATGTCAAATGGATTCTCTTTATACACCATGAATTATTCAAAATCATGTCACATTTCATTTTTTTCATAAACTATGAATAACATACAATCTTTGATCTTTTGGAATTAAAAAAATTATATTTTATTGATTTTGCTATTACAGTGGTCCTGATTTTTCTCAGTTTTCCCCCTCCCCCCAGCATTGCCCACTCCCTCAGTCAATCACCATATTATTCATGTCCGTGGGTCATGGATATAAGTCCCTCGGCTATGCCATTTCCTGTACTGTACTTTACAACCCCATGTTTACTTCTGTAACTAGATATTTGTACTTCTTAATTCCCTCACCTCTTCACCCATTCCCCTCTCCCCCCTTCCATCTGGCAACCATCAAAATGAACTCCATATACATGATTGTATCTCTGTTCTTCTTGTTTGCTTAGGATTTTTTTCAGATTCAATTGTTGATAGATATATATTTTTTGTCTTTTTATTTTCTTTTTCTTAAATAAGTCCGTTTAACATTTCATGGTAATAATGGTTTGGGGGTGATGAACTCCTTTAGTTTTCTCTTGTCTGGGAAGCTCTTTATCTGCCCTTTGATTCTAAATGATAGCTTTGCTGGATAGAGCAATTTGGCTGTAGGTCCCTGCTTTTCATGACTTTGAATATTTCTTTCCAATCCTTCTAACCTGCAAAAATTCTTTTGAGAAATCAGCTGACAGTCTTATGACAACTCCCCTGTAAGTAACTGACTGCTTTTCTCTTGCTGCTTTTAAAATCCTCTCTTCAGCTTTCACCTTTGGCATTTTAATTATAATGTATCTTGGAGTGGGCCTCTTTGCATCCATCATAATTGGGACTCTGTGTGCTTCCTGGACTTGCATGTCTATTTCCTTCACCAAATTAAGGAAGCTTTCTTTCACTCAATTTTTCAAATAGATTTCCAATTTCTTACTCTTTCTCTTCTCCTTCTGGCACCCTTATAATGCGAATATTGGACCTCTTAACATTGCCCCAGAGGCTGCTTATATTATCCAAATTTTTTAAATTTCTTTTTTCTTCTTACTGTTCCAGTTGATTGTTTTTTGCTTATGTTCCAAATCATTGACTTGATTCTCGACTTCTTCCACTCTACTGTTGTTTCCCTGTAAATTGTTCTTTATTTCAATTAGTGTATCCATAATTTCTGACTGGATCTTTTTTATGCTGTTGAAGTCCTCACTAAGCTCTTTGAGCATCCTTATAAACAGTGTTTTGAACTCTGCATCCAATAGATTGCTTATCTCCATTTTGTTTAGCTCTTTTTATGGATCTGTTATACGTTTGATCTCTTCTATCATTTGGGCCAGGATTCTTTGTCTGCTTGTTTTGGCAGCCTCCCTGTGTTTGTTTCTATGTATTAAGCAGAGCTGCTTTGACTTTGTGTCTTGGTAGTGTGGTCTAATATAGTAGGAGTCCTGTCGGGTCCAGTGACACAGTCTCCCCTATCACCCAAGCTGGGTTCTTGAGGATGCATTCTTCATGTGAGCTGAGTACACCCTCCTCTTATAGTTGAGCCCTGGTTGCTTTTGGCAGATTAATGAGAGGGATTTACCCAGGCCAGTCAGCAGCAAGGACTGGCTGTGATCACTTACTACCAACTTCCACCCTCCATAGAGGATCATCTGTGGAGGGACAGGGTAGTTGTGCTCTGACATGGCAGTTGTGCTCTGACATGGCCTGTAGCTGTCCATTGGGTGTGCTGGTGCTGGAGTTTCATGACTGGTGCAGGTTAAGGTCAGCACCCACCTGTGTTATGCTCAGGGCACCCTGCCTTATCTATAAAGCAATCTGAGATGGCTGCTACTTGTGCTGGGCTTGGAGATTCCCAGGTGAAGCCAAGCTGTAAATCGAGGTTGGCTTCTGCTAGTGCCAGGCCTGGGGCTCACTGAGGCCAGCTTTTGCTTTTTTGATGGGATTTAGGAAGTTGTGCAACATGAGCCAAGACTGGCCATTTAGATAGAAAAGCAGCTTGAGTGGGCCTTTAAGTTGGGTGGGGCAGAGTCTCCTGGGACCTCCAAGGTGGGTAAAACTGTATTAGCCAGGTTGATGGAGTCTCAGATATGGCACCAGCTTACCTGATCTGTTGGGGGAAGGTTTAGAAAAGGGACAATGGCATCTGCTTGCCTTGATGCCAGACACTTCAGTCTCTCCCTATATACTACTGGTGCCTTTCAAGCTGCTACCCCAGTGCTGGAGCTCAGAGGGAGTGAGTCTGAGTAGGTGAGTCTGTGTGTGGGTTCTTTGAGAGGAACTGCTTGGGGCTCCACAGTTTCTTTCAGTGACTTAATCCCCACTGGTTTTTGTGGGGACTTATCTTCCTGGCGCTGGAACCCTGGGCTGGAGGGCCTGACGTGGATCTGGGACTTCTCGTTCCTGAGATATTCCCCCCGAATTTTAATCTACCACATGTGGGTGTGGGATCAGCCCTTTCTGTATCTGCACCCCTCCTACCAGTTTGGATGAATGTGGTTTCTTTAATTCCATAGTTGTCAGACTTCCATTCAGCTCAATTTCTGACATTCCTGAGTGATGGTTATTCTATATTTTAGTTGTAATATTGATGTGGTTGTGTGAAGAGGTGAGCCGTGTCTGCCTACGCTGCCATCTTGACCAGAAATTGGAAATTCTGATTTATTTTGTTTTTTCTGGTTTGAAAAAGAACATGTCTTCATCAAATCCATAATCCTACCTTGTTTCTTACTTTTTCAATGCCATTCTTAGAGACATTCTTCTTGGAGTATACTTCCTGTTTCGGTTTTGCCTGAAAGCTTTCCAGCCCTGCTGCGCAGTGGTCATAATAGGATTCCTTTTTAATTGGAATCCACCTGAAGTTATTGCTCACATTTTCCTCTTTCTGGGTTTTGACACTTGTCAGGATAAAATGTGGCCTCAGGTGACTTCTTCAGAAAGGATGTGTAGAAATAACTTTCAGAGTTCTTGAATGCCCTAAAAATGACCTTTTCTTTTGTATTCACTCTTGCTTAATATTTGACTAATACTAATTTCTGTGTTCAAAATAAATTTTCCTCAAGTCTTAGAAAGTTTTACTCTCTTGATGTCTAGCATCCCACATAACCCAATGAAAATTCTACAGTAAATTCTTGTTCATTTTTGACTTATTTGTTCTTCTGGAAGCATTTCTCTTCAGAAATATTATAAGGGTATTTTTTTTTAATTGCTGTTTTTCATTTACCCAGTTGGGCCTTTTAATCTGAAAAGCCATGTTTTTTTCAGCTCAAGGAAAATTTCTTCTATTATCTCTTTGGTATTTTCACCTCTCCATTTAAAAAATTCTCTCCTTCTAAAACTCCTATTAGTTTGATGTGGGCCTCTTTGATTGATCCTCTATATCTTTCTTTTTTATTTTTTTCATATTTTTCATCTCCCCTTTTCTGTTTGAAGAGATTTTCTTAAGACTCCTATTTAATAATTTTTATTTCAACAATCATATTTTTATTTTCTAAGAGCTACTTTTTGTTCTGATTGTTTCTTTTTCATAGCCCCAAGTTTTTGTCTGATATTGTCTTCAATCCTTTGAGGATACCAATTAGGTTTTCATCTTCTAAAAAATTTCTTTTGTTTTTGTGTCTTGGTTTTTCTCAGATGTTTGCCATCCTTTGTTGCCTGTCCATGTTTAGAATGGGGAATCTGCTGGATAAGTGGGAATTCTGTGTACATGAGTGGTGCTTGTCCACTGGGGAGGTTTGAAGGGTAGATGAAGCTGCTCTCTGGCTGGTACAAGTGGAAGACTCCCATCTGGGCATGGCAGTTGCTGACCTGATTCTCACCAGGGGCTCCATTTATTTTTTTCAGAGAAGAGGCTACCATATATTTTTTCTCCATTGGGATAAATTTATGGCTGCAGGTACCTCTGTAGGTACAGGGGATGGAGGTGGTATCAGGGAAAGAGCAGGTCTTGGAGAATGCAGAAGTTCATTTGCTCATCCCATTTCTACTCCAGTCATGACTCCCATGTACCATCTCTCTTGCCATCTCCGATTAGGAGCCTTTCATGAGTTCTAGAATGCAGGTACCACCCCATCCTCCATTTCAGCCATCCACTGCTCCCTCTCTGGGCCAGACCTTCCAGCAAGGATGAGAAACAGTCTGGCATGCAGTAAAATACACTCTGTCTGACCTCCTGGGCTTGCTCTGTGGATTCTAAGATTGGTGTTTACTATCATATCATACAATCCCTACTCACTGAAGCCAAAGTCATTTTCCCTACACAAGAATAGGAGTCTCAATCCTGAGAGGTTATTATCATACCCCATGCCCAAGAGGACCAAGCCAGTGTTGACACTATGTCTAATATGTTCCATAAACTCTGGCCAGAAACTTACTGGAATAATTTTTATTAGCATTTGTTAAATCACCTACAAACTAGATCCTTTGGGGGTTTCTCACTTTAAAAAAATAAATGTGTTTTTCCTTGTTCTGTGTGGTTCAACTGATTGGAATGTTGTCCCATAACCAAAGGGTCATGGGTGTGATTCCCAGTCAAGACACATACCTAGGTTGCGGATTCGGTCCTTGGTCCAGGTGTGTACAATCCTCAGTCCAGGTGCATACGATCCCCAGTACAAGAGTGTACAGAAGGCAACCAATTGATGTTTCTCTCTCGTGTCAATATTTTGCTCTCTCCCTTCCTTTCTCTCTAAAAAAGTGATGAAAAAAATGTCCTTGGGTGAGGAGTAAAAAATAAATACATAAATGTGTTCATAGATGTTTCACTTTCTAATATCACAGCTTAGTCACCATCACAGTATTTCTCCAAGGGAAGTGGCAGTGAAGGAGGACACAAGAGATTATTCTAATTTGTTAAATAGGTCAGTGGATGAAACAAAGGCCCCTTTGGTCATTTGCTCCCTCTGCAGTTTCTTTAGCCAGAATAATTTTTTTTCCCCCCCAAATAGCCTCCGAAATACAGCTCTTCATGAAGCAGCTCTGCTTGGCCTGGCGGGGAGGGAGTGCATCGTTGCTTTACTGGGGTATGTTACCTGTCCCCTGGGGAGACTTGGGAGGGCCATAGTGATCCCCCACTGCTTACCTGGGGTGATTTCAGAGGGCCTTGGTGTCTGAATATATAATTAATCCTGTGAATGGGGGTTCTTGTCTCACCATGGCTTCCAGGCAGTAGGGGCTTTTCAATGCACAATTAAAATGTTGCCCCCCTTAAATACAGTGGATCATAGGACTTTGATACAATGGTGACCAATGGCCAGGATTAGCAATCAAATATTTGAAATCAGAAAGCCCCTCAAAATGTCTCACCCTTTTGAGAGCCACCCTTGAGAACGGGGGTCATAGTGGCCTCTTGGGGACAAGTTTGGGAAGGTGGGGCAAGGAGGCTCCCAGACTAGCTTCTATGTCTGGGAAGAGACTGGCCCTCAGATTGAAGCGTCCATGTCCTTCAGTTCACCCCCCATTCTCTTCCCAGATGCAACGCAAGCATCCAAATGAAGAATACTAGTGGCCAGACACCCCATGACCTGGCTCTGACAATTGGGGATGACCTCATCACCTCGCTCTTTGCTGCTAAGCTCCGCCTGGTTGACTGTTAGCCCCTAGGGGCTCTGTGGGGCTTCACTTAAAGAGACTATCCAGCTCTGGTTGTTCTGTTTCTTTCTGAAATGTGTATTTGAGGTTTGGGAATTGAGGTTAAGAGGAGCTCAAGTTTTTTAAAAATTATATGACAGTGTAAGACATGAATACCACAAGGGTATTTCCTAATGTGCCCTGGATGGCCACGAACTTGATGTATGTTTTATTGCTGTTTATTTTAGAATTTTCTTTTAAATTTATTTTCCAATAGATAATAATTGCATGTAATTCAAAGCTAAAAAGTATGAAGTATTATGTTGTGAAAAGTATGCTTCTTATCTGTGTCCCACAGCTACCCACTCCCCCTACCCCTCCTGAGAGGAAGCCAGTCATACCAGTATCATGTGTATCTTTCCAGAAATAGTATAGGATTATATAAGCACATGCCTATAATATATGCATATGCACATATGTAGAATATACATATATATAAATATAGATAACACACATATATATTCTTTCCCCCCTTTTAAGACAAATAGCAAATTACATACTGTTCCATCTTATTCTCTTGCTTAATATATCTTGTAGGTGGTTACAAATTAGAACAGAAGAGTTGAGTTTATTTAAAAAGTTTTTTCTTATGTTGAACTCATCGATATTCCTATTGTTATGGTTTGTAACTTGGTGACAAATAAGCTTTGAATAAACTATTTGCAAGAATGTGTAATTTTGACTTATTTCTTTTTTCAGAGTGTTATTTCAGTCTTTGGATGATTGAATCATGGAGTCCCTAAATTGTTTCTGTTAACATATATAACTAGAATATTCATTAATAGAAAATAATTAACTTAGCCCAGTAAATAACAGACTGTTAAGTGCTTGCTATCATCACTACCTGCACTTTATTTCCTGTGAATGGGTGACTGCGGGGAGGACAGGCACAGACTTTGGAATCTAAGCTCCCAGTGGAGCCTGGCAGTGCTGGCCCCGGGCCCTGCTGGTCACAACCTTGGCATCTTTGTTGGGATGCTGCAAGGGTAACCAGTGTCTGGAGAGACTCATGGAGTATGGTCATCTGGTTTGATGTCTTGGGGAGGGTGAGGGGAAGATGAGGTTGCACTGTGTCAACTTTGCTTAGCCAAGACAACCTTTCCCAGAGTTCTCTTCTTATATGGCTCAGTTCAGTGTTGGCTGCAAGAGAAACTGCACACGGTATTTGATTTACGAGGTGAAAGTGAAACAATGGCCACCACACTTGAAAGGTTGGTTAGGGCACCAGGTGCTGTTGCAACTCATACCCTATAGGCTCGGAAATTGACTGACAGGGAGCAGGTTATGAAGTTCGAGACCATTTTCTCCAGACCTCAGGGGGCAAGAAGAGCCCCAAGGACCCATGGGTTCCAGAAACAGTCATCTTAAAGCTCTTGGGGATAACTTTCATACCCTGAGTGCAGGAACCACATCTTTACTGTTTTTGGGGTTTCCACACCTTCTGGTGGAGAGTTTTGCCCTCTATCCCCTAGAGGCAAAACATACACCTGATATCTCATACTAGGTCTCTTTCCTTTTGATAAAGCCCATGACCAGCACAAATCACCCTCGAATGTCACTCTTTCAGAATTTAAAATATGAACAGGTAGCTTAATATTTAAGATGCAAGAATACAGATTCAAATCCAGAAACATTCTGATGAAATCCAACAGGGTGACATAAAATATCATAAAACATTGAACTACATGTTTTCAGGAAAATTAAATTACATTTCAGGCAGTGCCTTTCTAATTTCTAATTTCATGTTATTTATTGTCCCTTATGAAGCTTTATTTTCCTTCTAATGACACTGTGTCAGCACTTAGTAAGAGAGCAGAACCACTATAAGTGATATTGTGTTAAGGGGTTCATGAAAGGAACTGGACTGTATGCAGTGGCAGGAGTCAGTGAGGCTGGTTGTGGGCCCGGAGTCACTTGTAGATCAGCAGGACCACGGTGGGGAACAAAAGGAGGGCATGAAGAGGGGATAAGTGCAGACAAGCTTGAACCCACAGGGACATATCTACCTCCTCCCTCCGCATAGTCACAGGCAACTTGCAAGAGATGCTGGTGCCCTTCACCATGGAGCTTGTCCTAGCCTGGGCTCTCCAGATACAGATGCGGAGACTGGATGGAAGAGAAGGTGTGTTTATTTGGGATCAACATTTGTGAAAGAAAGAAGGGGAATTGTGCGAAGGAAGAGGTTAGTCATGCAGACCCACCAAACCCTCAGCCATCCCTGAGGTGGGGCACTGGAGGGGAGGACAGCCCGTCAGCGTCCCCCTGTGCCTTGATAGCTACAGCTCAGGCACCAAGTGAGAGCCACCCCAGAAAGGGTGTGACCTCAGACAGACTCTGAAGTTACTAATGGCGAGAGGTGGTCTGCTCCCACTCTCCCCACAGCCAGGCAGCCAGCCCTGCCTTGAAGGGGCATCTGGGTGGTGTACCTCTATGTGTGGTCTGGAGCCACACAGTTCCTGACCAGACGCAAGAAGCTGGAGGAGGAGCTGCTCACACCCACAGCCCATACCCAGAAGCCAAGAGGGAAGAAGGACACTGCCCTTTGAGCCCCTACCCTTCAGTCTCAACTCAGGCCTTGCTGTTGGTGCTTGACAGCCTGGGCCCCAGGGTCTGCATGTCCAGTGGTTGGTGGCTCAGACCACCATGTCCTTCCTGCATCTGGACCCATTGCGATTTCCTCCTGAGGCGTGGTTGCTGCTTTATGCCTTCATCCCGCGTCCCCACAGGGCTGCAGTCAGTGGTCTGGAGTTTGCCATTCTCTCCTTACCATCAAGGTAAGTTCCCACGTGTCTATTGGCCAGCTGAGTTCTTATATTTTTCTTGATTTGGAGAAGGTCTTTGCAACCTACAGAAACAGAGTATCTTCTACAATCCATAGCAACACTATGTAATAGAAATGTAATACAAGTCACATGCATAATTATAAATTTCCCAGTAGACAAATTTAGTTCCCACATATTCCTAAGTTACTGAGATATCAGCAATCAAAACTGTGTTAATGATTTTTCAGCACTCAGTGAAATAAATGTATTTTTTCTCATTAGTGAATTATATTGATAGTATATGTTTTTGAATCATAACTTCATTGCTGGGATAAACACAACATATTCTTACTGAATTCTACACTTGGGATTCATTTCAACCTATTTAGTATTATTATGTCTTTTAAAGAAATGAAGTTGACCTATTTTTATCATTTTGTTACTTGTTTGGAACCAGTGTAATGCAGGGTCACACTGTTACAACCTTCTGTTTTCTTCAATACTCTGGAGTGGTTTTAAAACATAAAAATTAAATATTTATTTTGTGCAAATTTGGTAGAAGGTTTTCAGTATAACTCAGGGCCTCATGATTTTTTAAAAAGATTTTATTTATGTATTTTTAGAGAGAGAGAAAGAGAGGGAGAAAGAAAGGGAGAGAATCATCAACATGTGGTTGCCTCTCACATGCCCCAGACTGAGGGCCTGGCCCGCAACCCAGGCATGTGCCCTGATTGGGAATCAACCCATGGCCCTTTAGTTCCCAGGGTGGTGCTCAATCCACTGAAACACATCAGCCAGGGATGATTTTTAGGTATCAATCTTTGGCCTCTGTATCAGACAGGGCTCAACCAGAGAAACAGAACCAGTAGAAGATGTTTGTGAAAGGCTGGCTGGGCAAGTGCTGAATCCTCAGGGCAGGTGTCAGGTGGACTGGCGCTTCTCACCCAGCTGCTGAAGCTGCTTCTCACCAAAGGCATTCTCAAGAGAAGTCTCAGTTCTGCATTTAAGGCCTTACAACGGATACAGTCGGGCCCACCTGAACCACCTAGGATAATCTCACTTCCGTACAGTCAGTTGATTTTGAACTTTAATCACACCTACAAAATACCTTCCATCAACATTTTAGTTAGTGTTTGATCAAATAACTGTGGACTGCAGCCTAGACAAGCTGACACATAAACAGACCATTGAATCTTCTATTGCAACGTTACTGTCTGTTAATTTATTTTTTACCCCCACCTGAATAAAATGGGCAATATACATACATACATTTTTCCTTATTTGTATAAGGCTATAAAATTTTTTCTGCATATAATTTTTGCCAGTTGCATGACTCTTTGCTTTATAAGTTTCTCTTATTAAAGTCATTTATTATTTTTATAAACTATTACAGGTTTATTGTAAAAAAAAAAAAAGAAAGAAAGAAAACAGTGCAGAAAATTCAAATAAAGAAAGAAAATTTGTTCCCTGGCCAGCATGGCTCAGTGGGTTGGAGTGTCATCCTGTAATTGAAAGGTTACCAGTTGGATTCCCTGTCAGGGCACATGCTCAGGTTGTGGGCTCCATCCCTCATGGAGGCGCTTGCTAGAGGCAACCAATCAGTGTTTCTCTCTCACCTCGATGTTTCTCTCTCTGTCTCTCCCTTTCCCTCATTCTTGAATGAGAATAAAATAAACCTTAAAAAAAAGGAAGAAAAATTGATGAAATGCCACCATCCAGAGATAATTTTCTAAATGTTTCTCTATGCATAGACAATTCTACATAAATATTTTTGTTCAGGGTGGCGATGGAAGAGGTATAAAAGGGATAAATGGTAATGGAAAAATACAATAAAAATAAAATTTAAAAAAATATTTTTGTTTAATAATATATCAAAATTTAATACTTTATTAAAAAACTAATATCACAAGTTTATTCCATATATAAAGAAATATGTTACCTGGAGGAGAGCAAGATGGCAGAGGAGTGAATGGAAGTCACACTGACCTCCTCGCAGGACCAATCTGGAATTATAACTAAATTGTGGAGAAATCTCCCAGAACAAACAACTGAACAGTAGTGAGAGAGAAGCCTTATAACCTCGGACAGACAGAAGAATCAGTTCAGCACAACCTTACTGATAAGAAGTGCGGCAGAGACTTGAGAAGGCTGGCTGGGCACTCTCAGGCAGCAGTGCCAGAGAGATATTTAAGAGGCCAGTTGGATCCCCCTGAGAGAGTGGGGTCTAAACCATAAGTGGGGATCCCCAGCCTACAGCACCAGAGCCCCAAAAGTACACAGATAATAACCAGCCGCAAAAAGCAGCAGGGTTGCTCTCTGCCAGAGAAGGGGGGCTGGAGAAGCAAAGACTCATTTAAAGGGCCAACACATAATTTTTATTTGCAGCCACTTACCCTGGGCTCCAGCAAAGGCAGGGGTGAGTGGGCTAGAGATGCCTGAGGAGATACTGTGTACAGAGGCTGTGGGGAGAGAACTGAGAAAGTAGCTGCCAGGATCCAGGTGCTGAGTCATCCCCCATAAGACAGCAGCCCTCAGGTTGAAGCACTGAGGTTGCAAATGAAGCACTGAGGTTGCAAATGAAGCACTCAGGTTGCTTCCAATTCTTGACTATTGTAAATTGAGCTGCTATGAACATTGGGGTGGATAGGTTCTTTTGGAGTGATGTTTCAGGATTGTTAGGGTATAATCCCAGCAGTGGAATTGCTGGGTCAAAGGCAGTTCCATTTTTAGTTTTTTGGGGAAATTACATACTGTTTTCCACATTGGCTGCACCAGTCTGCATTCCCACCAATGGTGTACTAGGGTTCCCTTTTCTCCATAGCCTCACCAGCACTTGTTGTTTGTTGATTTGCTTATGAAGGCCATTCTGACTGGTGTGAGTGATATCTCACTGTGGTTTTAATTTGCATCTCTCTGAAGGCTAGTGATGCTGAGCATGCTTTCATATGTCTCTGGGCCCTGTGTGTGTCCTCCTTGGAGATGTGTCTGTTCAGGTCCTTGGCCAATTTTTAATTGGATTGTTTGTCTTCCTAGAGTGGAGTCATGTTCTTTATGCATTCTGGAGATCAAACCCTTGTCTGAGGTATCATTGGTAAATACATTTTCCCATATTGTTGGTTCCCTTTTCATGTTGCTGATGTTTTCTTTAGCCGTGCAGAAGCCTCTTATTTTGATGAAGTCCCATTTGTTTATTCTTTCTTCTGTGTCCCTTGCCCTATGGGACATATTGGTGAAAATATTGCTGCGTGGAATATCTGAGATTTTCCTGCCTATGTTCTCCTCTAGGACTTTTATGGTGTCATGACTTATATTTAAGTCTTTTATCCACCTCGAGTTTATTTTTGTGTGTGGTGTAAGTTGGTGGTCAAGTTTCATTTTTTTGTGTGTAGCTGTCCAGATCTCCCAACACCATTTGTTAAAGAGGCTATCTTTACTCCATTTTATGCTTCTGCCCCCTTTAAGCAAAGATTAATAAAGGTGAAAAGAGAATAAGAAATTATACAAAAGAGAAAAGAGAGTATGAGATGTCTACAGTAAAGAAAAATGATTTTGAGAGGATAGAGGGAGGAGAAATAATAAGAGTAAGGAATAGAACACAGGCTAAGAAAGGGAAAACATAAAATCCAAAACTCAAATAAGGAAGTGCAGGAGGAAGGCAAAACGGAGTAAGATAGGGGGAGAGTAACCTTGAGATCTGTGATTTAAAAAAAAGTGAACAAATAGGAATATAATTGAAGAACAGCAATAATCATAATATCCATGCCAAACAAACCACAATTTTAAAAGGTGGAAAGAAAAGAATATTATAAGAGGGGGGAAGAGAATGTGAGCTGACTAAAGGAAGGAAGAATGATTTTGAGAGGATAGAGGGAGTAGAAATAGTAGAGTAAGGAAAAGGAACAAGGTGCAGCTTGGGGGAAAATACAATTTACAAAAAAGGGCAGGAAGAAGGCAAAATGGAGTAAGACACGGGAAGGGTACAATGTGAGATTTGAAATAAAAATTAAAAAAAATAAAATAAAATGTAAATTAAAAGAATAAAAAAAGACAAAGAATATGAATTAGTTGGAATACAATTGAAGCAAAAGAAGAAATATTAAAAGGCTATGAGAAAGAAAAAAATTAACACAAATTCTGAAGAACAAAGAGGAATTGATCTCAACAGAGTTTTGTATTTGCCTTCTGTCTCCTCATCATGGATCCACCTCTGGATTTTTATCAGCTCATGGTTCCAGGGTGGGTCATCTAACTTCTGGCAGCACCACCTGTATCACCTTTGCCTGCCACTAGAGGGGGCTTCTATTGTAATCGGTAGGGTGGGTCCCCTGAGACCCTGTTCAGTTTTCTGGGGAAATCGTGGGCCCTGCCCCTGCACCACCTGTCTTGGTCTGTCCCAGCTTATGTCCAATGATGTATAGTTTCTGATGAACTCCGTTTCAAGGGAGGTGCCAATCTGTATCAGAGGATCAGCTCTTTCCTGCTTGGTGCTGATGTCAGTTCTGTGTGCCAGCCAAGGTTGGGAGGGGCCCTGATCCCCCTTACTGCCCTGATTTCTGATCTCCCTGCTTTGCTGGCCTCAGTGGAACACAGCCCTAAGAACCAGTGTATTTTGTCTCCCTGAGAGAAATTCAAAATGGGTCCTTTAAGCATTTCTTTTTCTGTCTTTCTTGTGCAGATGTGCACCCTGAAGGGGGTTCGTAAGCCTGTCCTTCTTGTTTTGCATGGCTTTCCTGTTGGGTGTGGTGGGGTGGTACTTGCCGTCCTGCAGGACATGAGGGATGGATGAGTCCTTCCCTTCCCAGATGCTGGATCTCTGCCAGGTGGGGAAGGGGGCTCTGCCTGGTCATAAATAATCTCAGGTGCTCAACTCTTGCCCATCCAGCTCCCAGCCCACTGCCCTCACAGCAGACACAGCCTGGAACTCTCCAGTTTGTGCAGCTTCTGGCTTGCTAATCCACTGTTGTGCACCTTTCTGATCTCTCTGCCCAGCTGTATTTGGTGAGAGCAAACCACACTTTTAATCTTTTCCTTTTGCTGGCAGCGCAGCTGTGCATGGGATCCTTGCCCAGCACACTTCAGCTCTCCTTTTAAAAAGTCTTTCTGGGCACACACATTGCCATAATGAGTCACTCTCCAGTTTTACACACACACACACACACACACACACTTCTAAAAAGCCAAAAGTCTCCCACAGTCCTGGCTGGCCACAGACTGCCTCCGCCCGCCCCAGGTGCAGATAGAGTCCCTCTTTCTGGCACTCTCTCTCGGTTGGCATTTACTGCTGCAGTATGGGTGTGCTACTTGCTCTGCGTGTGTGTAGCCTGGATCTCCCTGACTTTGTGCATGAATGTCACTCCCAGCCTGGATCTGGGGGTTCTCTGCCCTCGGAGGGGAGTGAGCCACAAAGCTGCAATGTCTGACCAGGCTCTCCATGGCTGCAGGCACAATGCATGCAGTATTTCCCCTTTCAACATATAAAATCTCACTGCCTGTTGTGAAGAATCTTCTGTTCTCCTTGGTTTCCAAACTACATATCAGCTAAGATTCCATTGAATTTCAGTTTATTTGTCAGCAGACCAGCCAAGTATCCGAGTTGGGGGCAAGAGCAAGTGGACTCAGTTTCCACCTACTTGTCCACTACCTTCTTGAAATCCGCGATTCTTTTTGACAATTTTACTATAATGTGTCTTGGTGGTATTTTTGTATTTACATTACTTAGAGTTTATTGAGCTTCTTGAATGTGTAGATTCATGTCTTTCATCACATCTGGGAGATTTGTGGTCATTATTTCTTCTGGCCCTTCTCTTTCTGAGACTTCTATTATGTGTATGTTGGTATGCTTTTTGGTATCCCATTGTTCTCTGAGGTTATGTTCATTTTTCCTCACTCTTTTTTCTTTCTGCTTCTCATACTTGATAATCTCAGTTGACCTACTTCAGTTTTGCTGTTTCTTTTTTCTGCTGTTGAATTCCTCTGTTTAAGTTTTCATCTAAGTTATTGTATTTTTCAGCTCTAGAATTTGTTTTGGGTTCCATCTTATAATTTCTGTATCTTTATTGATAGTCTGTATTTGGTGACACATCATTTTCCTGGTTTTCTTTATCCCTTGTTTAGATTTCCTTTAGCTCTTTGAGAATATTTTAAGACAGTTGATTTAATGCCTTGGTCTAGTAAGTCCAATGTCTGGGCTTCCTCAGGGACAATTTCTATTAATTTATTTTGCTGTGAATTGTTCATAATTTGTTGTTTATTTGCATGCCTCATTATTTTTTTGTTGTTGTTAAAAACTGGAAGTGTTGAATAATATAATGTGGCAACCCTAGAAATCAGATGCTGTCCCCTCTCAGGTCTTCTTGTTGCTCCTTATTATGAGTTTTTGTTTATTTAGTGACTTTTCTAAAGCATTTTTGTAAAGACTGAATCCTTTGTCATGTTTAGTCATCAAAATCTTTGTTCCGTTAGCTCAGTGGCCAGATAATGATTTGATGGAGATTTCCTTAAACACCTAGACCCAAAAATACAAAACATTCTCCTGGTTTTGCAGGTTGGTCCTATGTGGGGCATTCCTTCAATATTTAGCCTGGCTATTTAAAAGTCTGCCTTAGCCTTTATTCCTCCTTCTGTGGACCTTAAAAGTCAACCAAAAGTTAAAGATTAGGATCTTCTCAGCTCTTTTATGAGCATATGCCCATCCCTGGGCATGCCAGTGGCCTTCTAGATTTCCTGGTATATATGTAGGTCTTTCTAAACCTTCGTTTCCCAAATACCTCTTTTCCTAAATTTTACTTTTTTGGTTGTCTATTGCTTTCCTCCTCTGTTATCTCTTGCCTCAGGTGGCTGAGGTTAATATATTTACCTTTAAATGCTTTCAATGTAAATTCTACCTGAGAAACTCCTTCTGCCCTGGGTAAAATCCAAGTTAGGTGAAATAAAGGCAAACCCTTAAGCTAATCCTTCAGGGGGTTACCAAATGGAACAAAACACACAACCACAATTCCTTAGGAGAAAAGGTCCATATTTCTCCCCCCAGAACCAAAAACCTTCATCCAGAATATGGACCACTGTCTTCATGGCTTCTGCTGGGCTGGGGGTGGAAGATGTTAGGTGGATGAGATTTAACCACAGCACACTGTTACCAAAGCCCACAACTTGTTTCCCTATTTAGCATTCCCTGGTTGTAAGTTAAAAAAATAATAGATTATGGAGTTCTGAAAAAGTAGATTCTAACAGTTTTTGCCAACTTATTCTTTGCTTTTATGAAGGGGCAGAGTTTTAAAAAATTTAATCTTTATCATATTTTTTCCATTATTATTTAGTCCCCTTATACCTCCCTCCCTCCAGCAATCACCATACTGCTGTCCATGTCCATGAGTCCTTTGTCCTTTTTGCTCAATCCCTCCATCCCCTAACCCTCTTCCCCCATTAGCTGTCATCCTGTTCTCCATCTGTGAGTCTGTCCCCATGAAGGGTCAGAGTTTTAGAATTCCTTATTCTTCCATTTCAGTGACATTGCTCCTGTATGGCTAAGTTCTACCCTGTTTACAGCAATTAGAAGTGTGTCATTTCCTTAAAAACAAGTCAGAAAAATGTTAGGAAGTTTGAAACCAGAGACACTCTTAGATCATTTTTAATATGTAAATATTGTTATGAACTAAGTGTTTGATACTACTGAAGAAATGTGAGAAAATAAGAGACAACACTAGACTCCAGAAAAATGAAAAAAAATTGAGTCTCAAACTACAGAATAGAAACTGTGTTAATAGCATATAAAGGATTCTCACTGGAATAGATGTTTAGCCTTACACATATTCAGAGATACTGACTCCATTAGTAAAGACATTTTCAGATCATGAGAACCATTTATATTAGGATATATAGTATACATTTGTACACTTTGTTTTCATGGGCACTGAACAGTAATTTAATGTGCCAGGAATGAAAACAATCAAATAAAAATAAAACATTTACGATTTATGTAATTTTTGATGGAAAACATCGTATTTTTCAAGCCTTTTTGAAAAAATAATCTGGCATAACCTTTACATCCAAAACCTAAAGTTTGAGGCAAGTTTGAATGAAAAAGTTGTATTTCAGGTCATTTAAAAAATAACTGCTTTAAGATTTACGTCCAAAAAACTTCAGAAATGGGATATTGATTAAAAAATCCCCCATTATTATGGGGCCCTGTGGGAAAAAAATTATGGTGGATAGTTCATGTTCTAAACCAATATTCAGCATATTTGGATAAAATATTTTGTTTTCACAGCATTTTGGAAGAAAAATATGGCATATAGTTATTTATAGAAAAACCATCCTTTTGAACCATTTTTGGAAAATCACATGGGATATATCCAAAGGGAACATTATTTTTTCTTTTTTTAAGATAAAAGCTGGCAGAGAGCTTACATCCAAGAAGCTGTATTTTGGAATTAATTTGGGTTTAAAAAGTATCATGTTTGGGGGTCACAATGGAAGAAAGTCTGGCACAGGACTTATGTCTGATAAACATCCCAATATTAGTCAATTTTAATAAAATTTAACATTTTATGGACATTTTCAAGAACAGTCTGGCACAGAGCTTACCAAAACCCCCACAATTTGAGAAAATTTGGATGAAATATCACAGCTTTAGGCCACTCTAGAAGAAAATCTGGCATAGGAATTATGTCCAGTAACTCCAAAATCCTATATGAGCCAATTTCAAAATTCAAATTTCCAGGCCAGTTAAAAGATAAATCTTGCATAGGACTTATGTACAAAAGATTTGAGTGAATTAAGAAATTACATTTTCTGCATATTTGAGAAGAAAAAATCCATCATAGGACTTACTTACAATAAACTCCCAAATTTGAGCAGATTTGGCTGAAAATCCAATGCCAGCATATCTGGGAACAAATATTTGGCATGACTTGTTCCCCAAAACTCAATTACTTACATGAAATTAGATTTTTAATATCATGTTTCTTGTCCATTTGGGGGAATGCTGGACATCGGATTTGTGCACCACCAAACCAATGATTTGAATAAGTTTGGATGCAAAAGTATATTTCTCAGCCATTTTATATAAAAAAATATATGTAGCATAGAATTTATAACCAAACCACTCTAACAATTTGAGCAATATGTGTATGAAAAATCACATATTTGTGTCATCTTAGAAAAATCTGGCATAAAAATTATTTCCAAAAACCCTAAGGCTTCGAGCATTTGGGTAAAAAGTTGATTTTGCAAGACCTGTGTGGTAATGTCTTTCTGGGTCACTTTAGAAGACAAATCAAGTGTGTTAAGTTTAGGTATACAAATTAAATTCTTTGTATTTAGATTTTTAAAAAATTGCATTTCTTGTGCTATTTTGGAGGAAAATTCTGCAGTAAGGCTTTTTTGGTCAAGAAACTCCACTGATTAGTTGACCGGTGAGCTTTAGTTAAGTTTTGAAATTGCAAAGTATAAATCCTTCAACTGTTCTTCAAAAAGTATGTTATTCTATTGCTTTTTATTTTTTATGCCTAAAACAGCACACTGGACAGTGTTCTCATACTGTCCCCCAACTTTCCCCCTATTGTTTAATATTGAAGATCTCTAATTTAATTACAGAGATATTTCTCTCATTACTTGACAATGTAACAGCAACATATTGCATGGCTGACCTTTATTTAATGACTTCCTCTATTGGTGCATTTTTTTCTTTACTGATATTTGAAGTTACTACTTAACTAAAAATATAAACCATTTTGCGCATGAACATGTAGTTATTGAATAAATTCCATTAAGTAAGATTAGGGGCTCAAGGGGAATATAACTTTTTACTTTGATAGAAATCATCAAGTTGTCCACCCTAGGACTTGTACCGATTTATATTCCCAAGATTAATGGTAAGTGTACCTGTCTCCAGTCTACAACAGAATGTTTTCAAATTCTGTAATTTTTGCCAGTCTGATAGGTGCAAATGATATCTTGTGTGGTTTTCATTTGTATTTTGACTAATATTAAGGATATTTTCAAATGAAAAAGACTTTCTATATTGTGATCTTCCTGAGTCTAACCAGTCTATTTTTTTGCATTAATTTTTAAAACTCCATGTCTAGAAATATTATGCAGATCTCTTTGTGACACGGACTACATTATTTCCCTCCAGTTTGTCTTTTGTTTGGGCTGAAGGTGTGGGTTGTCTTTCAGAATTTATTTCTCTGTAGCCAACCTTGGCCTATTTTCATTATGGCTTCAAGATTTTGAGTCATAGGAAAGTCAGTTCTGTTATAAAGGTGCTACAATTATCTATTGCTGTGTAGCACACAACACTAAAATATAGGGTTTAAGACAACAATTTTATTATCATTATCCCTCACAGCTGTTTAGGCTGACTGAGCTCAGCAGAGTGGTTCACACTTGAGGTCTGAAGGCTTGACAGAGTGGGACTGCCAAGATGGCTCAAACATGTAACTGGAGTCAATGTTCACTATTGGCTAGCTCAGCTGGGGCTGTTGATCAGTGATTCCATGAGGCCTCTCTATGCGACCTGAGGTTTTCACAGCATGGTAGCAGGGTTCAAAGAGTAGAAGCTATACAGAGTCTTATGAAATAGCATCAGAAGTCTCATAATGTCACTTACCACACATTCTGCTGATCAAGCAAGTCATTAATGCCAGTCCAGATTCCTGGGGAGGGTAACTGGTCATCATGTATGTATGAGATTATATGAGAAGGAACTGATGACCTCCATCTTGGGGACTATCTCCACAGTCCACCCTCTGAGCACCAAAGTTCATGTCCATCACATGTGAAATATATACTCATCCCTAAAACCCCCTGAAAGTCCTATACCATTATGGCACTGCCTCGAAGTTCAGGATCTTTTCATCTAAATCAGATCAGGGTATAGATCTGAACATTTGTGATTAAAGAAGTGTATCTAACATTCAGTGTTGATTCAGGGATAGGGCAATTATAATAAATACTTCTGTTTAAAAATGGAGAAATAGTATACACACAGCAGGTACTAGTTCATAGAATCTCAGAAATTTAGCGGGCACATGCCACCTGCTCTTTGATTAGTGCCCTGTACTGCCCCGGGAGTAATTTTCCATAGCTTTTGTGTCTACTCTCTGAGTAATTCTTCCTTTACTTTAAGAAATATCATTTGCAGCTTAGTGCATTTCTTAGCCTGTCTCCCTGCCCAAAGGGACTTTTCTTTGTCCTTTTCAGACTAAGCTAGTGCTTTTATTACAAATGTCATGGGTTGCCTGAAACTACATTTACAAAGTTTTTCAAGTCAAGTCCCTCTTGGGTTTGGGTTGAGTGTCAGAGTGCTATTGGATGATATCTTTGAAATTCATAGAAAACATTTTGTGTAATTGAGAGAGGGTCTAGGAACTGCACACTTAAATCTTCTTAAGTCTTGAAAAAGGGTATTACACCTGCATGCCTGAAGCGATAGTTAAAGACCACTTGTTTTGAGAAAGATTTCTGGACTGAAACACAATGAGGAAGGTTATGGTTAAGAAGCTTTAAACATGTATCTTTTGCCATGTAAAATTAGAAAACCACTGGGCATGTGTGCCTAAGAGACCTTAGACCAGTTATGAGATGGCTGGCATGGAGACTAGGCCTGTGTTGGAGTGATGAGGAGCATGACTCTAAGTTCTGATCCCTCATATTACAGAACTAATTTGGGAGTGTGGTTTCAAGAGGCTTAGCCCTATTACTGGAGGGCCGAGGAGAGAACACTGTTAAAGTCCATTGTATTTTTAGAGTTTTGGTGAAGAAGTATAGCTAGCAGTGGTCTGATATGGGTGTGTGATTGGAGACCCAAGACTCTGAGACTAAGGAATTGTTTGGTCATAACTGAAAGACCCTGGGGAATGGAGTGCTTGGGACAATGTATTGTTAAGGACGCTCCATGATGTTAGAACTAGGGACTAAAGCCTGACAAAAGCAAAAACGTTGGTTAGGAGATGATTGAGCAAAGACAATAGACCTTTGAGGAGAGATGCAAGGGGAGCTGTCACAGAAGCCAAGGGAAGGGAGTAGTTCCAGTTGAAAGTGTACTCCAGAGGAAGCCATATTTTCTGGAAGAAGCCTGAAAATTTCCTCCCCTCACCTGAAATCTCTGAACACATTTCCTAAATTTTCTTCCTATACAAGAGACCAGCCTTTCTAATAAGTATCCTAGTGACTCAGTTCTTACGTCTTCCAAGGAATCGATTTCTTGTGGAATAGGAGACTTAGGAATTCCAGATATCTGTACCACTCCTTATTCCCTATCTTTATACATGAGTAAATAAGGTATACAGCAAAGGTTACAGATTTTTAAAGAGGCAAAGTTTATTAGAACAAAAGGCCACAAAACATAAAGACTTAGTGTGAAGGAAGTAAACTAAGCCAGATGACCTTAGATCACTTACGGAATGCATTTTTCTACTCCATAAAAGTGTAAAAATTTTGATTACTTGTCCTCACCACCATGTTCACCTGCAAAGGGAGTGTAACAGGTCAGAAGATTGCCCCAAATAGGTCTCAGGGTCAGTGCAGAGTGGCAGTCGGTGGTGGAGAGATTTCAACCTCCTGTGATTGTTGAGGCGAGACTTCTGGCTAAAGCCTTGCCCACATGTCTTACACACCTAAGCCGTCTCCTCTTGGTGTGTCATCTGGTGTAAGATGAGGTATGACTTTTGGATAAAGCCTTGACCACACTCTCTGTGTACACAGGGCTTCTCTTTTGAATGTACCCATTTATGTGTGATTAAAGCTGACTTATTGCTAAAGCCTAGTCCACACTGTCTGCACATGTAAGGCTTCTCCCTCAAGTGTTTCCTCTTGTGCCTGATGAGACCAGCCTGGTGACTGAAGCCTCGCCCACACTCCCTGCACACATATGGCTTTTCCCCTGAGTGTGTCCTCTGATGTGCAATGAGGTTAGACTTCTGGCTGAAGCCTCGCCCGCATTCCTCACACACCATGGGCTTTTCCCCTGAGTGTGTCCTCTGGTGTCTGATGAGATTTGATTGCTGGCTGAAGCCTCGCCCACAATCCTTGCACACGATAGGTTTATCCCCTGAGTGTATGTTCTGATGTCTGTTGAGGTGTGACTTCAGACTAAAGCCTCTCCCACACACCCCACACACATAAGGCTTCTCCCCAGTGTGTGTCCGCCTATGTGAGATGAGGGTTGAATTCTGGCTAAAGCTGTGCCCACACACTCCACACACATAAGGCTTCTCCTTTGAGTGTGTCCTCTGGTGGTTGACAAGGGTCGTCCTCTGCCTAAAGCATCGCCCGCACTCCTTGCAGGCATAAGGCTTCTCCCCTGAGTGTGTTCTCTGGTGTGAGATGAGGTTTGACCTATCACTGAAGCCTAGTCCGCAATCACTGCACACAATGGTCTTCTCCTCTAAGTGTGTCCTCTGGTGTCTAACGACAGCTGACTTCTGGCTAAAGCCTTTCCCACACTCCCGGCACACATAGGGCTTCTCCCCCGAGTGTGTCCTCTGGTGTATGATGAGGTTTGACTTCTGACTAAAGCCTCGCCCACATTCACTGCACATATAAGGCTTTTCACCTGAGTGTGTTCTCTCGTGTATGATGAGTGTTGATTTTCTGTTAAATCCTCGTCCACACTCTGTGCACACAATAGGTTTCTCCCCTGAGTGTGCCTTCTGGTGCCTGGCAAGGCTTTTCTTTAGACTAAAGCCCTTCTCACACACCCCGCACACATACGGCTTCTCCCCTGAGTGGATCCTCTGGTGACTAAGCAGGTTTGTCATCTTGCTGAAGCCCAGTCCGCACTCTCCACAATTGACTGTTCCAAATCCTAAGACTTCTATCCTCTTCAACAATTTGTCTGTTTCCTCAGGATTCCCCGTCTGAGCAGGACTGGCCTCTAATTCCTGCCCTCTGATGCCATTCCTAGAACTGACTGTCTGCCTTTGGGGTGGCTTGGAGAATGCTGCCAAAGTTCTTTTCTTTGTCTTTCCAAATGAAGGCTTCATCCCTTCTCTCTCTTGACCTTCGAATTTATCACTCCAAGAACTTGGATCAGAGGCTTGTTGCTGCTTTTTCTGGTCCCCCCGGCACAGATCCCCTGACAGAACGTGATTTTCTGCACACAAGCACGGGAATATCCAGGGGGCATGATTACACAGCACGTGCTGCATGTGTAACTTCTGATTAGAGAAATCCGGAGGGCAGAAAGCACAGAGATGGAGGTCTGGCTTTGGTTCTCCTGCAGAGAGAAGAGTCTAAGTCAGAACTGAGACTCACTGAGGCAACCCAAGTAATTATGCCAATTCTGATGTTGAGACTCAATTCCCTATTCTTCAAAATGCTTAAAACTTAAGTGTTGCCCAAATAAGACCTTCCTTTAATAGACCACTTTTCCAGCCTCTCACAACATCTTACATTACAATCCAGAAAATCCACTACTAAACCTATATATCAAACTACAAAAGCACCACAGGCAGTTTTAGCTTTGTAAATAGCACAAAATGTAAGTCTTCTCCCTCCCCCCACTACAATTATCTTCTAACTCGTAACTGTCCACACTATGTAAACTGTGTCCACGAGTATTTTCTTTGACTGAGAGGTCTCTAACCAGAGAGCCTGTGTGGAAATGTCATGTCTTTTTCTCTTTCCCTATGACGACAAAGGGACAGATTGAAAGAGCAGTCAAGAGAATTCCTAGTGGCTAAAGAGGTCATGTGTGAGATGCCTGAACTAGTTTCCCCACTCACTGACAAATATTTATTAGAACATTACTTTGAGCCAGAATTCCTACAAGACAGTAGGTTTTCAGCAATGGGCAACACAAACAGCCTTAAGAGATGCTCCTTCCTGGTCCTCCTGACCACTTCACGCCCTGATAATATCCATAATTAATCTAAATAAAACTTTCCTCAGAAATCAATATAAAGAAAAATTTTCTTCTTATGCTGCCTCTTGTGTAGGAGATGTCAACATTAAATATATTGTTTCAACACAACTGGTTCTAGTCAGCTGAAGGTGATAAATGACCACACAATTTGAAAAACCAGTTACAGATCTTACCAGATCTACCTGAACATTCTTTCCTTGACCAATGATCTGAACTTTTAAAACCCAACTGTGTACCCATCTACATTCCAGAATTATTCCATCCTATATAAAATCCTACTCTATTTGGAGATAGCGCCTTTGAAGAGGTAATTAAGGTGAAAAAAACTCATAAGGATGGGGTTATTTCAATATAAGTGATGTCCTTACAAGAGGCAGGGGAGATAGCAGGGATGTGTGTGCACAGAGGAAAGACCATGTGAGGACATAGTAAAAAGGCAGCCATTTGCAAGCCAAGGAGAGAGGCCTCATGAGCAACCAAACCTGCAGACACACTGGTTGTCCTAGAACTCTATGCCTTCAGAACTGTAATAAACTTTTGTTGTTTATGCCACCCAGTCTGTGGTATTTTGTTTTGGTAGCCTTTATTTCCTTTGCCTGGACCTTTTCTATCACTGTGGTCAAGCACCTATGCATCTGCCCGATAGTCAGGTCCTAAGTGACTCCTGTGAAACTTATCAGTTATAATAGTAAATATGAAAGAGCCACAGTCCCATTATAAAAAATAACACTTTGTCATAGAATGTAATACCAGTTATGTGCTACTGCCTAAAAGTAGAACACCAAAATCACATTATTTTTTTAAATAAAAACATGAATACAGAAATACTATACCAAAAAAACACAAGAAAGTGAGTGCTAAGACTAAGCAGAAAGAAAAGTAAAAAGCAGTATAACACAGAACAAAGAGAATTTTAACATTAAAAAACTTCATTAATAAATGAAAATAAATTGTGATGAGTTTTTATATACCTAAGTTTACTAAAGTAAAATATAAAGTAAAAATTCAGAAATAAATAGAAGATTTCAAATAAATTACAATGATATTGTGGGGCTTTATGACTCTTCCTAGCAGATTAAAAAATAAGGACACGACTTGAAAAATAGAAATAATTTCTATTATACATGCTATAATCCCTTGATTATAGGACAATTAATTGTAAGGCTCACTTTTAAATTTAATGAAACAGAGAAAGATATTTCTTACACAAAAATGAAAACATTTCTCCGTGGATGAAACATTTATAAAATTGTTGAAAGTGTTTTAAAATTAAACACACAGAGACATAATTCCTTAAAATTATCTATATTTAAAAATAATCCCAAGTAGAAAGAAAAATTTCCAGAAACCCTTGTCCCAATCTCTCCAATTCTATCCCCACCAAGATAATCACTGGTCATGGTAAATACACTACAAATTCTATGTTCACATAAACATAATGGTATATAGTCTTTCATATACTTCTCTTTTTTAACAAAAAAAACCCAAAACTGAGCAACACTGTTCTGCAACTTTTTCACTTAAGAATATATCCATTAAGTATCTGAGTTATTAACTATTAAAGGAGGTAAAGGCAAATCTGCTCATCATCAATACACAGATAGGAAATAGCAACACAAAAGCAGAAAATAATAATAAAAGTCAATGGAAATGTCAGAACTAAAAAACACAATATATGAAATGAAAAATGCACTAGCCACGGCTTAACAGCATATTGAAGATGACAGAAGAGACAGTGAACCTGAAGAAAGATCAATAGAAATCACCCAGTCTGAACAGAGAGAAAAAAGATTAAAAAATATGGCTCAATAGCCTGTGGGACAATGCCAAAAGGACTAATACACATTTAATCGTAGTCCCAAAAAGGGAAAGAAAGAATGGAAGAGGGAAAAAAAAAGAACACCCAAAAAACACGTGAAGGAATAATGGCTGAAAATTTACCAAATTTGGTTCTAGCCATAAATTTACAGATTGAAAAACCTCAGTGACCCCCAAGCAAGAAAAATACAAAGCATGCCTTAACAGTCCCATCACAGTCAAACAGCTGAGCACCAAAAATATACAAAAAGGTTTGAAAGTAGCCAGAAGGAGGGAAAAGATAACAAAAAAACAAGGTAACAATTATGGAAACAAAAGCTGACTTCTCATCATAAACAAGAGATGCCAGAACAGGGGAACAATATAATATCTTAAAAATGCTGAAAAGATACATAAAACAATCTAAAATTCTATATGCAGTAAAAATATCCTTCAAGACTGAAGGTGAACTCATGGACTTCAGCAGGTAAGGGTAGAAGAGATTAGCAAAAGGACATATATGCGACTTCCAGTCAAGATGGTGGCACAGGCAGACATGGCTTGCCTTTTTGCACAACCACATCAAAATTACAACTAAAATATAGAAAAAACATCATTCAGAACCATCAGAAATCAAGTTGAATGGAATATGACAACTATAGAATTAAAGAAACTACATCCATCCAGACTGGTAGGAGGGGCTCAGACATGGAAGGAGATGGTCCCACAACGATGTAAGGTGGATAAAAGTTCAGGAGGGATATCTCAGGAGTGAGGAGTCCCAGCCCCATACCAGGCCCTCCAGCCCAAGGTTCCAGTGGCAGGAAGATAAGTCCCCACACTCTCCAGCTTCAAAAACCAGTAGGGATTGAGTTGGTAGAAGACACTTCTGGAGTCCCAAGCAGTTCCTCTTAAAAGAACCCACACATGGACTCAACTACTAAGACTCATTCCCTCTGAGCTCCAGCATTGGGGTAGCAGTTTGAAAAGCACCACTGGCATACTGGGAGAAACTGAAGTGCTTGGCATCAAGGTAAGCAGATGCCATTGTCCCTTTCTTAAACCCTCCCTCCATACAGCCACCGAACCAGCATGCTGGTGCCATATCTAAGACTCCATCAACCTGGCTAACACTATCTGATCCGCCTTGGAGATCCCCAGAGACTCCGTCCCTCGCAACTTATGGGCCGATCCAAACTGCCTTTCCATATGAATGGCTGGTCTTGGCTCATACTGCACAACTTCCCACATCCTCTCAGGCAACAGCTGGACTCCGTGTGCCCCAGGCCCAGCACTGGCAGCAGTTAGCCTAAATTCACAGCTTGGCCTCACCTGGGAATCTCCAAGCCCAACACAAGTTAGCAGCTATCTCAGATTGTTTTACAGCTCGGGAATGGTGGTCTCGGGCAAAACATAGGTGGGGGCTGACCTTGGCCGACACCACCCAGGAGACCCCAAGGCCTGTGCCCCCAGTGGACAGGTACAGACTATGTCAGAGCAGTACCACCCTGTGCCTGCACAGATGATCCTCCACAGAGGGCGGAGGTTGGTTATAAGTAGTCACAGCCAATCCTTGCAGCTGACTGGCCTGTCTAAATACCTCCCATTGATTTGCCAACAGCAACCAAGGCTCAACTACAAGAGGAGGGTGTATTCAGCCCCCATGAAAAGCACACCTCAAGTACCTACCTTAGGTGATATGGGAGGCTGTACCATTACACCCTACAGGACACCTACTACGTTAGGCCACACTACCAAGACACGGAGTCAAAGAAGCTCTACCTAATATATAGAAACAAACAGAGAGAGACAAAGAAACAAATGAAAGAACAGATCAAAACTCCATAGAAAGAGCTAAATGAAATGGAGATAGCAATTTATCAGATGCAGAGTTCAAAACACTGATTATAAGGATGCTTAGGAACTTAGTGAGGATCCCAACAGCATAAAAAAGATCCAGTAAGAAATGATGGATGCACTAATTGAAATAAAGAATAATTTACAGGGAAACAACAATAGAGTGGATGAAGCCGAGAATCAAATCAATGATTTGCAACATAGGAAGCAAAAAATACAATCAGAACAAGAAAAAAGAATCCAAAAAAATGAGGATAACATAAGCAGGCTCTGGGACAACTTCAAGAGGTCCAACATTTGATGATAGAGGTGCCAGAAGGAGAAGAGAAAGAGTAAGAAATTGGAAATCTATTTGAAAAAATACTGAAAGAAAACTTCTCTAATTTGGTGAAGGAAATAGACATACAAGTCCAGGAGGCACAGAGAGTCCCAATTATGATGGATGCAAAGAGGTTCACTCCAAGACACATCATAATTAAAATGTCAAAGATGAAAGATAAAGAGAGAATCTGAAAAGCAACAAGAGAAAAGCAGTTAGTTACCTTCAGGGGAGTTCCCATAAGACTGTCAGCTGATTTCTCAAAAGAAACTTTGCAGGCTAGAAGGGACTGGCAAGAAATAGTCAAAGTCTTTATGAAAAGCAGGGACCTAGGTTGCTGTACCCAGCAAAACTATCATTGTAAACAAAAGGTAGATAAAGAGCTTCCCTGACAAAAAAAAAAGGGGGGGAGGGTTCATCAATCATCATTGCACCACTATTATATGAAATATTAAAGGGACTTATTTAAGAAAAAGATCAAAACTATGAACAATAAAATGGCAAAAATAAATATCTATCAACAACGGAATCTAAAAAATAAACTAAGCAAACAGGAATAACAGAGACAGAATCATGGGTACGGTGATCATTTTGATGGTTGCTAGATGGGAGGGGAGTGTGGGGGATGAGTGAATAGGTGAGAGGAGTAAAAAGTACAAATCGGTAGTTACAGAATAGCCATGGGTATGTAAAGTACAGTATAGGGAATAAAGTAGCCAAAGAACTCATATGCATGGCCCATGGACATGAACAAGGTATGAGGATTGCCTGAGGGAGTGGGGGTGCTGGTTGGATGGGGAGAAAGGGGGGAAAATTAGGACAACTGTAATAGCATAGTCAATAAAATATAATTTAAAAAATATAAAAACTTAAAAAAGAACATCTATGCATATATGCATAGCCATGGACAGACAACAATATGGTGAAGGCGCGGGGAGATGGGTGGGGCATCTGTAATTGTGTCAACAATGATAAAATAAAGACACATTCAGAAAAAAAATACATAAGCAAAGATACTGCCACCTCCAACACAAGGTGTGTTAAGTACGTCAGGCTAAAGAAAAATGATACCCGGTGGAAACTCAGATCTCCAGAAGAAGAAAAGAAATGAAGAGTATAGAAAATTGTAAATTATCTGAATGCATATAAAAGAATATTTATTTTCTTGATAAAAAATACATGTTGTACTAGGGAATTTACAATGTATGTAGGTGTAATAAAATGACAATTATAGAATAAAGGATGTTGGAGGAAGGGGCAAATGGAAATGTGCAAGTGCAATGTTCTTACATTTTTATATAAAGTGGCCAAAATGAGTAGAATAAGACAAATCAGGCCTATATATCATAAATCCTTAGAGCATGGGTCAGCAAACTTTTTCTTAAACAGTCAGCAAATAGTTTAAGCTTTGAGGGTAAGAGATAAAATTGAGGATATTATATAGTTACTTATATAACAATTTGAAAATGTAAAAACTATTTTTGGCTCACAGTTTTTAAGAATTCCATTTCAATTTCTCAGTTGGATTTTTAGCCTTCCTCCTTCCCACCCTGGGCTTGCCTTATTTCTTTAGCTTGCTCTGTTTTTGTTTTTTTTCCCCCACATTCTTGCTTAATCTTTTTTAAAAAATAGTAACAAAAGAAAGAAGCTTACGAATAGGGAAGAAAACTGAGCAAGGTAGAGAAGGCAAACTGAGTAGAAGGAAGAATGACTTTTAGTGGGGAAAGACATACCAGGAAAGCCCAGTACTGGAGTAAGAATGAAGGTCTGGAAGGGAGGTTGTGCCAGACAATGCAAACAGCTGCCTGGAAGTTAAGAAGAACATCTTCCCTCTCCAGCATCTGAGCAATGCCTCCTCTAACCCACCACCTGAGCTGCCCACAGCTCTATGATCCATTTGCCAAGAGTTCCCACTCACCCAGACCGGTGGCTGGTGGGCATTTTTTCTCTTCTCTCCAGGTTTCTTTCCCTTTCTCCAGTTGGGTGATGAGTTTTGGTTTAGAAAATGGAATTCCTGCTCAGAGGAAAAGAAAACAAGGTGGTTGCAAGTTATGGACTCAAGGGCCAAGTCAGAAGGCAAGACGGCTCCTTCAGGCATACCCTAAAATGCCCAGCAGCATGAATGGGAATACTAAGGCTTACCCAGTGAAACCAGGTTGCTGTAGTTTTCCAGCATCACCTCCCTGTACAGGGACCTCTGAGAAGGGCTCAGAAGCATCCACTCTTCCTGGGTGAAATCCACAGCCACATCCCTGAATGCCATGTGTGCCTGTAACACAAAAAAACCCCTGCTCACCAAGGAGCCAGCCTTGCCTATGACTCATGGTAGGGGGCAGGGAGAAGACTTCCCTAGTAGAGGTAGGAGAGATACGTAGATCCTGCCTTTGACTGTCGTGACCCTGGTGCTACATGTTCCAAGACCTTTAAACCTCTGTTACTATTCAGCCAGCAGCACTTGGGAATCTACACATTCAAGATCATGGGTGAGCTGTTCAGAGAATATATGTAAAAAGAGTCCCTCTCAGGAACTTTAAATCTAGGCAGAGAGAAGAGCAGACAACACCTACAAATTAAACAATAGTAAAGCATAACAGACATCCTGAATTTTAATAATTTAAAAGATTAATAGTTGAATCAAATGAATCAATATTGAAGCACTTGATTGACTAAAATTCATGCAATCCAATAATGACATAGACTAAACTACAACTCATCCTTTCCCTAAGTCCCATGGCCGCTAAGCCTTCTCAGGCCTGAGAAGCCCAAGTGGGAAGTGGTGAACAGCAGGGACTTGAATCATACTGCCTAGGTTTGGGGTTCAAGTCTGCCATCAACTAGTGCGTTTTCTCACTTCTGAAATGTGGATAACAACAAATTCACAGCCCCACACTGTGGGTACAGAGGATGGACCTTCCTGGCCACTCAATCTAGAAATTCATTTCTATACCCTATTTCACTCCCTGCACAGTTCTGCTCATATCCTTAACACTATTTCAAAACGGAGAGCACAATGGAATACAGACATCAGGAAAGATTTCATGAGAGAGGCCCAAGAACTTGGTCTTGAAGGATGGGCCAGAATCACAGAAAGATAAGGGAGGAAGAGAAGTGGACACTGAAAGCAAAGGAAGAGAGAAAGTCACAATGTGGAGTGGGAGGACTACCTGAAAGGAATAAAAGGCACCTAGTGGTAAAATACAGCACAGGGGGAGTATAGCAAGCAGTCTGTAGTGTTTTTATTTTTACTGTAAAATATACACAACAAAAATTTTACAATATTTATAATTTTAAGTGTACATTTCAATACGATTAAGTATATTCATATTGTTGTAAAACCACCACCACTATCCATCTCCAGAACTCGTTCATCATCCCACAATGAAACTGTAACTATTAAACAATAACACTCTCCTCCCCTGCAACCCTGCTAACTGCCATTTTTACTTTCCATGTGTAGGTATGTGGCTATTCTGTGTACTGCAAATAAATGGAAACATACAACAGCTGTCCTTTTGTGTCTGGCTAATTTCACTTGGCATAATGTCTTCAACGTTTGTTCATGTAGAAGCATGTATTCAGAATTTTCTTCCTTTTCAAAGCTAAGAATATTCAACTGTAGGTATCTATTATTTATCCATCAATGGGCATTTGGTTTGTATCCACCTTTTAACTATTGTGAATAACAGTACCATGCACATGGGTATATAGTTATCTGTCTGAATCTCGGCTTTCAATCTTTTTGGGTATATACCCAGAAGTGGAATTGGTATATTAAATGGTAATCTTATGTTTTCTTTTTTTCAGGAACTATTGTACTGTTTTTCATAGTGATTGCATTGTTTTACATCTGCACTAGCAGTGCAAAAGGGTTCGAATTTCTCCACATCCTTGCCAACACTTCTTGCTGTCTGTTTTTTTGATAAGTCATCATAATGGGTGTAAAGTGATAACTTATTATTGTTTTGATTTGCATTTCCCTAATAATTAATGTCAGCTAGCATATTTTCATGTGCTTATTGGACATTTATATATCTTCTTTATAAAAATGTTTAATTATTAAAGTTCTTTGCCTGTTCTTCAATTGAGTGTTTTGTTTTTTTGTTGTTGAGTTATAGGAGTTCTTTATATATTCTGGATATTAATCATTTAAGTGTCTGGCAAATATATTCTCTCTCTTTAGTACACAAGGTTTTAATTTTGAGTCCAATTTACTTTTTTTCTTTTGTCACCTGGGCCTTTGGTGTAATATCCAAGAAATCATCACCAAATCTAACTTCATGAAAGTTTCCACTATATTTTTATAGTTTATATTTCCCCTAAGAGTTTTGTAGTTTTAGCTCTTACCTTCCAGGTCTTTGATCCATTTTGAGTTAATTTTTGTATATGGTGTAGGTTAATGGTCCAATTAACATCCTTTTCCATTAAGGTATACAGTTTGCTCAGCAATATCTATTGAACAGAGTCTCTTTTCCACATTGGATTATCTTGGTGTTCTTGTCAGAAATTATTTGACAATTATCAAGTGTTTATGCCTGGCCTCTCTATTCTATTCTAATCTAATCATCTTTGATTTATACCTTTATCTCTACACTTTCAATCATATTAGTGTTATTTGCAAATAATGTTATTTTCCCATAAATAAAAACCATCTGCATTGTTCTTTGACTTACTTTCCTTTAATATCTTTTAAATAATTGTCATACTATTTCCATTAGCAGACCACTTTTAAACAAAGTATTCCTCTGTCAATTGACAGTTTCTAGTATTTATCACCAACAAGATTAAGAGCAATACCATTTTGCACATGTTAGTATTTCTGAATGAGTGATAAAGGACCGAAATTACTGGACATAATATTGAACACACGTTTATACTGCCAAATTGTCCTCCAGAGGCATACCAATTCACAATCCCAAGAACGATATATATAAGTGTCCCTTTTCAAACTTTTAATAATATATGATTCTATCAATGTGTAGAGTTAACAAAAAAAACAACTAAGTGTTTTCACTTGCCTTCAACTCCTGAAAATAGGAAAAAAACAAAAACAGAAACTGAGGAAAACAGAAGAATATTTATTTAACATAATAAGAAATAGTAAAGTAAAAACCAGTAGCATTAGATTCTGATTGCGGTAGAATAACCTTTATCAAACTAAGCCTTTTCTAACTATAAACCCTAATCAAAATATAAAGAGCAACTATATGAAGACACTGCAACCCAAAGCAGTCAGGAACAGGAAGGGATGTAAGCCTTCAAAAAAGGGATGTACAGTGAGACTTATATTTAACTGGTTTTTATATATAATTGGCTTTTCATCTTAAAATGAGGACATTTACCAGTCCATGTGACAAACGGGGCGGATCAAAAGTCTGTGGCTTTCAGACTTCCTGGAAACTGTATGATAAAACCCCAGAAAAGTGGGAGCTACAAAATATGGACTGCTAAATCTACATATAAGCTCCTCTTAAAATTTTTGGTTGACTACTTTGTCTAAATACATAAGTAAAAACAACAAGGAACTCAAGTGGATAACAGTTTAAAGTAAAGTTAAAGTCGAAATTAAAGAACTGTGCAGATTTCCGCTATGTTCACCACAGGAGAGATCAAGTTTAGGGTTTGAGTCCAAGCAAGTAAGAGAGGAGTGCTAAACACCATAGTTCAATTTCTACTAGGACACAAGTGAACTACACAAAAACATACATTCTATCAGCATTACTAGACACAGAATGTGCTTACTTCAAATTACCTGTAAACAATTGCCTATAAAAACAAATGTAATAAAAAGTAAAAATTGGGTAGTAGAAGATCAGCTCAGGGAGAAAACTACATGAAAGAGAGAAGAGAGGCACTAACAGCAGATTTAAAGTTGATTGAAAACAACCATCAGAAAAGTTCACCAAATGTGAGAAAATACTTTAAAATTTTTCTGATAGGTCAGAGCACCTACTTACTACAGGGAAAGGACTTAAAAGTGTAGGCAGAATGAGAACAGGAAGACTTGAAAAGGTAAAGTTCAGGAGAAAAAGGGGTTACAAGGTAAAGGGAAAAAACAAGTCAGGGGGAAATGCAGATTCGTATAAAACAAAAGAGAACTTAGAAAGTTAAAAATGAAATCCAGGAAAGAAACCATACTTGCTACGCTGACACAGTTTTCTTCAACTAGACAATCTCAAAAAAACCCCCAAAAACTAGATATGACAGTTGTCTACAGAAATGCAGCTGAGTACTGTTTTTTCAGTATGGAATAGTCTGGAATTTCCTCAGAAGGCTAAAAATGGAACTGCCTTTTGACTCAGTGATTCCACTGCTGGGATTATACCCTAAGAATCCTGAAACACCAATTCAAAAGAACCTTTGCAACCCAATGTTCACAGTAGCACAATTTACAATAGCCAAATGTGAAGCAATCTAGGTGTCCATCAGTAAATGAATGGATCAAAAAACTGTGGAACATTTACACAACGGAATACTATGCAGCAGAAAGAAAGGAGCTCATACCATTCACAACGGCATGGATGGATCTAGAGAGTATTTTGCTAAGTGAAATAAGCCAGGCAGTGAAAGACAAAAACAGTATGATATCATCGATAAGTGGAGACTAATCAACAGATTAAACAAGCAAGTAAAATGTAACTGGGGACATTGAAGTGAAGAACAAACTGGGAGTGAACAGAGGAGAGGGGGGAAGGGCAGGTGGGGAGAAACAGTCAAGGAACATATATGCGGGACTCACTGACAAAGTCGGGGGAGGTGTTGCGAGGGACTGAGGTTGGGGGGAGGGGATGGGAGGGGTGTGGGGGGGAATGGACACAACAGTACTTGAACAATTTAAAAAACTGATTTCTGAATATTAAAAATGAATAATTAAAAATAAATAAAAAGAAATGCAGATGTGTATAAAATAGGACACCTGAAACCTACATAATTTTATTAACCAATTCCACCCCAATAAATTCAGCTAAAAAATGTACATGTGCAGTCTTCATCTATAGAAAACCAAAACAGAAAATAGGAATCTAAAATTGAGCTACAGAAAGTTTCACTAAAATTAAAAAAAAAAAAAAAAAGGAACACAGGAAAAACCGTAACAAAATCCTCCAAGTTGAATTAAGTATCCTCAATACTTGGGGGATATGAAAAATCATCTTGAATCAAAAATTCAAATCTCTGTGTGACGTGATGGATGATAAGTAAACTTATTGTGGTAATCATTTTGTGATACATACGTGTATCAAATCATTATATCACACACCATAACTAATACAATGTTCTATGTCAATTATATCTTGATATAACAAAATAAAACTCAACAGCTAAGAACAGAAATGAACAAAATATGAAGAAACAAAATGAGCTGACAACTTCAGAAAGAAACAAAAATAGACAATTATTATATAAGAAATGAAAACTAAATAACTATGGTTGGACAGCTGGAGACTCAAAGAGCCGTTTAAAGGGTCAATGCATAAATTTTCATATGCGGCCACTTACCCTGGGCTCCAGCAAAGGTGGGGCAGAGTGGACAAGAGATGCTTGAAGAGAGACCTGGGGACAGTGGCTTCAGGGAGAGGACTGAGGGAGTAGCTGCCAGGATCCTGGTGCTGAGTCATCCCCCATGTTGCAGGTGCCATCTTGCTCAGGCAGACCAATCCCCTCGGAGTGGCTGTGTGGCATCAGCCTAAGGGGAAGCAATGGCCCTACCCCCAAGTGATACTCTGCCCAAACCTGTGGTGCTTAACCCTGACTGCTGATTGCAGAGAAACTGGATTAACAACTGAAGGAGTCAGCCACAGACAGTAGATCTCGGGTAGTCTTGAACAGACCGCCTAAGGCCAGACTGGGACATCACCTGACATAGACCAGAGAAGGATCCAGAAAGAAAAAACAGTGGTAAATACTAGATGCTACCAAGACAAAATCCACCATGTTCTTCTCCATGATTTGTGATATTTTCTTTCCTGCATAGTTTTTTTAACATTCATTTCTTGTCCTTTGAGTTTGTGCATATTAAGTCACTAGATTTTATATTATAGTTTATTACAATTCTCATATTTTGCTCCTCCCTTCTTATTCAATTTTACCTTCTCCTTTCCTCTTATTATTTTCATTTTAAATTTTGTTTTCTCTCTTGCTACAACTTTCTTCCATTCCACACTTCTGCTATTTCCTCTTAGTCCAGTCTCTCAAAACCAATTTTCCTGTCAATGGCCATCTCACATTCTTTTTCCTGTTCTTAAAATGCCCACATTCTCTCTCCACCTTAGCAATTTCTGCTTGTTGGTTGTGGATCAGGTAGTCGTTGTCACATTTTTTTCAATTTTATCTCTAAATCTTCACTATTCTTGCATTTCAAATCTCAAATTTACCCTTCTCCTCTCCTGTCTCACTTTGTCTTCATCCTGGCTGTTCTATTTTTCATCTCAAAATTTAACTTTTCCCTGCCTTAGCCTGTTCTATTTTTTTCTTTCATCCTGACCTTTTTTTTCATCTCAAATTTTAATATTTCCCTGTTTAGCCTGGATTTAGTTCCTCACTCTCAGTACTGCCTCTCCCTCTATCATCAAATACACCTTCTGTTCCTCTGTACAACTCTTAAGCTTTTCTTTCATTCTTTTTTCCCTCTTATTCCCATCCCACCTATGTTAGTCTTAGCTCATTTGTTGTTGCTGTTGTGGTTCTTTTTCTCCAACTTGTTTCCTCTTTTAAAATTATTTATTTACTTTTTCCCCCTGTTTTCTTTCTCTTTCTCACTTTATTTTTTAAATTTTGTTTAAACCTAATACTATACACTTCCCCTCTCTTAGTCCATTCTTCCTTCTTCATTCCTTTTTTTTTATGATGTAAATTTTACTTTCTTTCTTTGCATTGCTCTGATTCCCTACTCTTATTGGTGTGCCTCCCTCTACCCTCTCAAAATCATTTTTCTTTCAGTTAGTCATCTTATATTCCCTTCTCCTTTCTTATAATAGTCTTAATCTCTTTATACCCTATTAACACTGGTTCATTTGCTGTTGACAGTGGGATTGTGGGTGAGAGTTATTTTTACAGGTGTGGGTTTGTTTCCTGGGCTGTGTTTTTGTTCTGGCAGGGCCTGCACAAAAGCACACAAGATGTGGTGCGTGGAAAGACCCTCAGTCAGCCATCTGGAAGGAAGGTCCTACCAAAGACCAACCCAACAATTAATACTCAATTACACCCAGAGATGCATATATGATACACCCAGAGATAACATAAACAGCATAAAGCGCATCAAGTTCAGAAGAGATGCATATATGATACACCCAGAGATAACATAAACAGCATAAAGCGCATCAAGTTCAGAAAATCAAGGAGACTGCCCTATTGAATGCTATAGGTCTCCTACCATAGAAGTTCATACCACAAAGTCAGGAAGTAAAAGCAGATCAATTTAAGAAGCAGAAACAAACAAGAAGAGTCTCCCCTAAAATGGGGAGACAAAGAAATAACCCCCAATCAAAAGGAAAGGAGGAATCTCCATAAAAAGTGCTAAGTGAAATAGAGGTAAGTAAACTATCAGATACTGAGTTCAAAAGAATGGCTATAAGTAAGCTCAATGAGCTCAATGAGAATTACAAAGAACTGTGGGGAAGCTACAAAGAATTTACTGTGAACTACAACAGCATGAAAAAACATAGAAACTATCGATAAGAAACTATCAATAAGAGGACTGAAGAACACAAGAGAGGGAATTAAAAGCAGGCTAGATGAAGTGGAGGACTGAATCAGCAAGCTGGAGGACAAGGTAGAAAAACTCTTCCAGAGAGAGTAACAAAATGAAAAGGTTCAAAAAGAAGGAAGAGGGCTTAAGGAGGCTGCAGGGCAACATGAAACATAGTAATATTCATATAATAGGGATACCAGAAGGAGAAGAAGAGGTACAAGGGATAGAAAACCTGTTTGGAAAAGTATGACAGAAAACTCCCCTAATTTGATGAGAGAAAACGTCACACAAGTCCAGGAAGAAGGTCCCAATCAAGATGAACCCAAAGAGGCCCACCCCAAACACATCGTAATTAGAACAGCAATGTTCAAAGACAAAGAATCTTAAAGGCAGCAAGGGAAAAACATGAGTAACATGCAAGGGTACTCCAATAAGGCTAGCAGCTGACTTCTCTACAGAAGCACTACAAGCCAGGAAGGAATGGCAAGAAATATTCCAAGTAATGAAAAAGAAAAGGCCTGCAACCAAGACTACTATACCCAATAAGGCTCTCATTTGAAATGGAAGATGAAGTATGGAGTTTCTCTGACAAAAGAAGGCTAAAAGAATACACCTCTTCCAAACCGGCATTGCAAGACATGCTAAAGGGACTGCTTTAAGAAGATGAAGAAAAAGGGTGAGAGAGAGAGAGAGAGAGGAACACAGGTACAAAAGGGAAATATGGCAGTGAATAAGTACATATCAATATAACCTTAAATGTAAATGGAATAAATGCTCCAATTAAAAGACATACGGTGGCCGAATGGTTAAGAAAATATGACCCGCACATATGCTGCCTATAAGAGACCCACCTCAGAGCAAAAGATCTACACAGACTGAAAGTGAAGGGTTGGAAGGAAATATTCTAAGCAAATGGATAGGAGAAAAAGAGGCCAGGGTTGCAATACTTACATCGGACAAAATAGATTTAAAAACAAACACCATAAAAAGAGATACAGGAGGACACTTCATAATACTCAAGGGGAAAATTCACCAAGAAGACATAGACATTGTAAACATATATGCTCCCAACATAGGAGCACCCAAATATATAAAGAAAATCTTCGAGAATTCCAAGAAAGATATAAACAGTAACACACTGATTGTAAGGGATTTTAACACCCACTGTCAACAATGGGTAGATCTTCCAAATGAAGAATCAACAAGGATATTGTAGCGCTGAATGATGCACTAATTCAAATGTACTTAACTGATATATACAGAACCTTTCACCCCTAAAAAGCAAAATACACGTTCTTTTCAAATGCACATGGAACATTTTCAAAGACAGGCCACATGACAGAACACAAAACAAGCCTCAGCTAACTCGAGAAAACTGAAATCATATCAAGCATTGTCTCAGACCACAAGGGCTTGAAACTGGAAACAAACCTCAGGGAAAAACTCAAAAACAGTTCAATTCATGGAGACTTAACAACATATTATTAAACAATGAATGGGTTAACAATGAGATCAAGGGAAGAAATCAAACAGTATCTGGAAACGAATGAAAATGAACAGTCCAAAACTATGGGACACAGCAAAGGCAGTACTGAGAGGGAAGTTCATAGCAATACAGGCCCACCTAAATGTTTCTAATAAAAAATATAGAAACATTTCAAATAAACAACCTAAGCCTACATCTGCAAGAACTGGAATGACAACAAACAAAGCACAGAGTGGAAGGAAGGAAAAGACAAGATCAGGGCAGAATTAAATGGTATAGAGATTAAAAGAACAATTCAAAGGATCAATAAATCCAGGAGCTGCTCCTTTGAAAAGATAAACAAAATTGACAAGCCTTTAACTAGACTCGTCAAAAAAAAAAAAAAGAGGATCCAAATAAATAAAATCAGAAATGAAAGAGGAGGAATTACAACTGACACCACAGAAATATAAAGGATTGTAAGAAATTACTACAAACAACTATATGCCAAGAAATTTGAAAACCTGGTTGAAATGGACAAATTTCTAGAAAGATATAATCTTATGAAACTGAATGGAGAAGAAACAGAAAGCCTGAACAGACCAATAACAGCTAGTGAAATTGGAGCAGAAATTAAAACACTCCCAGCACACAAAGGCCCTGGACTGAACGGTTTCACAGGAGAATTTTACAAAACATTTAAGAAAGAGCTAACTCCTATGCTTCTCAAACTATTCCACAAACCCAAGAAGAGGTAAGACTCCCAAACTGTTTTTATAAGGCCAACATCATCCTAATTCCAAAACTAGATAAAGACACAATAAAGAAAGAAAACTACAGGCCAGTATTGCTGATGAATGCAGATGATAAAATCCTCAACAAAAGATTGGCACACTGTACCCACCAATACATTAAAAAGATTATACACCATGATCAGGTGGGATTCATCCCTGGGATGCAAGGATGGTACAATATTCACAAATCAATATATGTAATACATCACATAAACAAAAGGAAAGACAAAAATCACATGATCACATCAATAGATGCTGAAAGCATTTTATAAAGTACAGCACCCATTTATGATTAAAACACTCAGCAAAGTGGGAGTAGAAGGAGCATACCTCAACACAATAAAGGCCATATATAAGAAACCCACTACCAACATTATACTCAATGGGCAAAAACTAAAAGCTTTCCACTAAGACCTGGAACAAGACAAGGGTGTCTGCTTAAACCACTGCTCTTCAACATAGTAATAGACGTTCTAGCCACAGCGATCAGACAAGAAAGGGAAATAAAAGGCATGCAAACTGGAAAGGAGGATGTAAAACTATCACTATTTGCAGATGACATGATAGTGTGCATGGAAAACCCTATAGACTCCACCAAAAAAACTACTCAACCTAATAGGTGAATATGGCAAAAGAGCTGGATACAAAGTCAATATTCAAAAACTGAAGGCATTTTTGTAGACCAGCAATGAAATATCAGAATGAGAAATCAGGAAAAAAATCCTGTTTACTATAGCAATAAGAAAAATAAAGTACCTAGGAATAAACCTAACCAACAAGATAAAAGACCTGTACTCAGGAAACTGAAGAACAAAGAAGAAACAAATAAATGGAAGTATATACCATGTTCATGGATTGAAAGAATTAACATCATCAAAATGTCCATACTACTCAAAGCAACTTACAGATTCAATGCAATCTCTATTAAAATACTAATGACACAGTTCACAGATAGAGAACAAACATTTCAAAAATTTATATGGAACCATAAAAGACCCCGAAGAACCTCAGCAATTTCGAGAAAAAAGAACAAAGTAGGAGGGTTCACAATACCTGCTATCAAACTCCATTACAGGGCCACTGCAATCAAAACAGTCTGGTACTGGCATAAGAAAAGACACATAGATCAACAGAACAGAATAGAGCCCAGAAATAAACCCATGTCTCTATGGTCAATCAATATTCAACAAAGGTGGTAGCAGCATACAATGGAGTGAAAATAGCCTCATCAACAAATGGCACAGGGAGACCTGGACAGCTACATGCAGAAAAATGAAACTCGACCACCAACTTACACCATACACAGAAATAAACTCAAGATGGATGAAAGACTTAAATATAAGTCGTGACACCATGAAAATCCTACAGAAGAACATAGGCAGAAAAATTTCAGATATTCCATGCAGCAATATTTTCACCAATATGTCCTCTACAGTAAGGGATATAAAGGAAAGAACAAACAAATGGGATTTCATCAAAATAAAAAGCTGCCGCATGGCTAAAAAAACATCAGCAAAAGGAAAAGGAAACCGACTGTATGGGAAAACATACTTGACAATGATACCTCAGATAAGAGTTTGATCTACAAAATATATAAAGAATTCACATGACTCCACTGCGGGGAAACAAACAATCCAATTAAAAAATGGGCAAAGGACCTGAACAGACACTTCTCCAAGGAGGGCATATACAGGGCCCAGAGACACATGAAAGGATGCTCAGCATCGCTAGCCATCAGAGAGATGCAAATTAAAACCACAATGAGATACCACTTCACACCAGGCAGAACTGTCATCATAAACAAATCAACAAACCAAGTGGTGTCCAGGATATGGAGAAAAGGGAACCCTAGTACACTGTTGGTGGGAATGCAGACTGGTGCAGCCAATGTGGAAAACAGTATGGAATTTCCTCAAAAAACTAAAAATGGAACTGCCTTTTGATCTGGCAATTCCACTGTGCTAGGATTATACCCTGACAATCCTGAAACACCAATTCAAAAGAACCTATGCACCCCAGTATTCATAGCACCGTTGTTTACAATAGCCAAATACTGGAAAGAGCCTAAATGCCCATCAGTAAATGAGTGGATCAAAAAACTATGGCTTATATACACAATGGAATGCTATACAGCAGAAAGAAGGAAGGAACTCCTACCCTTCATGATGGCATGGATAGGACTAGTGAGTGCTGTGCTAAGTGAAATACGCCAGGAGGTAAGAGGCAAACACCATATGATCTCACCTGTAAGTATAACTTAATCAACAAAACAAACAAGTCAGAAAAATAGAACCAGAGACTATGGAAATATAAAACAAACTGACAGTGACCAGAGGAAAGAGGTCAGGGGAATAACAGCGGAAGGAAGGGGAAGGGTCAAGGAACATGTATATATAGGAGCCATGGACAAGGACAACAGGGGAGATGATTGAATGTCAGAGAAGAGGGTGGGTAGGGCAGAGTGAGCAAAGGGTGAAAAATGGAGACAACTGTAATTAAACAAGTATAAAAAGATTTTTAAAAAATAAAATGGCAATAAACATGAATCTATCAACAATTACTTTAAATGTAAATAGGTTAAATCCTCCAATCAAAAGACATAGGGTAGCTGAATGAATAAGAAAGCAAGACCCACACATATACTGTCTACAAGAGACCCAACTCAGGATGAAAGACACATGTAGACTGAAAGTAAAGGGATGGAAAATGATTATTTAAAGCAAATGGAATTTTTTTTAAAAAGCCATCATAATAATACTTGTATCAGACAAAACAGACTTTAAAACAAAGGCTATCATTACATAATGATAAAGCAATCATTCCAACAAGAGACAATAATGCTGGTAAACATTATGCACCCAAAACAGGAGCACCTAAATATATAAAGCAAATATTGATGGACATAAAGGGAGAGATCAACAGTAATACAACTGACATCAAAGGACAGATCTTCCAGACATAAAATCAACAAGGAAACAGAGTCCTTAAAATAACATATTAGGCCAGGTGAATTTGATATTTTAATAGCATTATACCCTAAAACTGCAGGATATACATTTTTTTCAAGTGTACACAGAACATTTTCTGGGACAGATCACGTTAGGTCACACACACACACACACACACACTCAAGCCTGAGTAAAAACAAAAACTCAAAAACTCAAAAAGCCTGAATAAATTTTAGAAGAATCAAATCATTTCAAGCATCTTCTCCAACCACAATGATATGAAGCTAGAATCAATTACAAGAAAAAGAAAAAAAAAAAGCCCTGGCTAGTATGGCTCAGTGGATTGAGTGCTGGCCTGCAAACCAAAGGGTCGCCGGTTTGATTCCCAGTTAGGGCACATGCCTGGGTTGCGGGGTCTCCAGTTGGGGATGCGTGAGAAGTGATCACACATCGGTGTTTCTCTCCCTTTCTTTCTCCCACCCTTCCACTCTGTCTAAAAAGAAGTAAATAAACAGATAAAACACAGATACATGGAGGCTAAATAACATGTTACTAAACAATGGGTTAACAATGAGATGGAAGAAAAAAATAAAAGATGCCTTGAGACAAAGGAAAATGAAAACACAACAACCCTAAATCTACAGGACACAGTGAAAGCATTCTCAATAAACAAGAAAAATCTCAAGCAACCTAAGCTTATACCTAAAGCAATAAGAAAAAACATCCAAAGTTACTAGAATAGAGGAAATAATTACAATCAAGGTGTAAATAAATAAAACACAATCTAAAAAAGACAATTGAAAAGATCAATGATACCAAGAGCTGGTTTTTTTTCTAAAGATAAACAAGATTGACAACTCTTTAACCAGATTCATCAAGAAAAAGAGAGGAACCAAATATATAAAATCAGAAATAACTGAGGAGAAATAACAACTGACATCACCAAAATATAAAGGATTATAAGAAAATATTGTAAAAACCTATATACCAACTTATTGGACAATTTAAAAGAAATGGATAAATATCTAGAAACACCATCTTCCAAAACTGAATCAAGAAGAAACAGAAATATTGACAAGACTGAATCCAATCAACAAAATTGAAGCAATAATAAAAAAAATGGCCAACAAATAAAAGTCTTGGACTAAATGGCTTCAAAGGTAAAATTTACCAAACATTCAAATAAGAACTAACACCTATCCTTTTCAAACTATTCAAAAAACACAAGAGGAGAAAAGACTCCCAAGTTCATTTTGCAAGGTTATAGCATTATCCTGATTCCAATACAAGATAAAGACACTACAAAGAAAGAAAATTATAGGCTAATAGACCTGATGACCACAGATGCAAAAATTCCTCAACAAAATATTAGCTAACTGAATTCACCAATATATTAAAAAGATCATACACCATGATCAAATGAAATTTATCCCTGGAATGCAAGGATGGTTCAACATGCACAAATCAATCAATGGGATACACCACATAAATAAAATGAAGGATAAGAATCACATGATTATAACAATAGATGTAGTAAAAGCATTTGATAAAATCCAGCACCCATTTATAATTAAAACTCTTAGCAAAGTGGAAATAAAGGAAACATACCTGAAAATAATAAAGACCATATATGACAAACACACTGCCAGCAAGATGTTCAACAGACAAAACCAAAAACATTTTATTTTGCAGAGCAAACAAAACATATTTTATTGTTTCATTCTGTAGACAATGGATAATGCACACATTGGATGACCTTAATACACACAGTGAAGATGCATTTAGACAATTATCAACATTGACAAACTTGGGGATTTCAAAAAAGTTAAACTTTATCAGGTTATTGGATTTCCTGAATATAATATTGGCAAAATTAACTTTCAACACAAAAACATTCAGTTTAATTTTTTTAACGTCACTAATTTTATCTACTGTCTTTGACAGTGACTAAAAATGACATACAGAAAATTTTCCAGAAGTCTGAGTATAGAGCAGAAGTACAAGGCACTTTGGAGCCCCATTATTTCCTAATTGAGTAGGATTAACTCAGTTCTGAAATTCCCTTTACTCCAGGTTTACTGCATAGAAAAGCACTGTTTATTCACCTCAATGAGGTGTTGTGGGGATTCACTTTTTTCATTTTTCAAGTACATCTGTCTCCATTTCTCCCCGTCCCCCCACCTCACCGACCCTCACCTCCTACCCTCAATCCTACTGCCCTTTGTCTTGGTCCATGGGTCCTAAAGGACACATGTTCCTTGGGATTTGTTGATGAGGCTATTTTCACTCCATTGTATGCTGCTACCACCTTTGTGGAATATTGACTGACCATAGAGACATGGGTTTATTTCTGGGCTCTATTCTGTTCCATTGATCTATGTGTCTTTTCTTATGCCAGTACCAGACTGTTTTGATTGCAGTGGCCCTATAATGGAGTTTGATAGCAGGTATTGTGAACCCTCCTACTTTGTTCTTTTTTCTCGAAATTGCTGAGGTTCTTCGGGGTCTTTTATGGTTCCATATAAATTTTTGAAATGTTTGTTCTCTATCTGTGAACTGTGTCATTAGTATTTTAATAGAGATTGCATTGAATCTGTAAGTTGCTTTGAGTAGAGGATACATGTTTCTTGACAACCCTTCCCCTTCTTTCCACTGTTATTCCCCTTCTCCCTCCCCTCTGGTTACTGTCAGTTTGTTCTTTATTTCAATGTCTCTGGTTATACATTGCTCGTTTGTTTTGTTGATTAGGTTCCACTTATAGGTGAGATTATATGGTATTTGTCTTTCACCGCTTGGCTTATTTCACTTAGCATAATATTCTCCAGGTACATCTATGCTGTCGCAAAGAGTTAAGAGTTCTTTCTTTCTGCTGCTTGGTATTCCACTGTGTAAATGTACCATAGTTTTTTGATCCACTCATTTAGTGATGGACACTTAGGTTGCTTCCAGCACTTGGCTATTGTAAATCGTGCTGCTATGAACATTGTGGTGCATAGGTTCTTTTGAATTGGTATTTCAGGATTCTTAGGGTATAATCCCAGTAGTGGAACTGCCGGGTCAAATTAACAACATTAAAATGTCCATACTACCCAAAACAATCTACAGAGTCAATGTAATTCCTATTAAAATACCAAATGGTGTATTTGACAGAACTAGAACAAATATACCAAAAATTTATATGAAACCCCAAAAGACCCCTAAAGAGCTTCAGCAATCTTGAGAAATAAGAATAAAGTTGGAGGGATCACAATACCTGATATCAAACTATACTACGAGGCCACAGTATTCAAAACAGCATGATACTGGCATCAAAGCACATATATTGATCAATGAAACAGAAGACAGAGCCCAGAAATAAGCCCACCCTTTATCATCAATTAATATTTCACAAAGGCAACAAGAACATAAAATGAGGTAAACAGTTGATTCAATGAATTGTGTTGGGAAAATTGGACAGATTCATGCAAAAAGATAAAACTAGACCACCTCCTTACACCATACAAAATAATAAACTCAAAATGGATTAAAGACTTAAAAGTAAAACTTGAAACCATAAAAATCCTACAAGAAAACACAGGCAGTAAAATCTCTGACATTTCTCTTAGCAATATAGTTTTCTGATATATCTACTCGAGCAACAGAAACAAAAGAAAAAGAAACAAAAGGGACTACATCAAACTAAAATATTTTTGTACAGCAAAGGAAACCATCCAAACAAAATGAATAGACAACCCACTGAATGCGAAAACATTTTGTCAATGATACAACTTTAAGGGGTTAATATCCAAAATTTATAAAGAACTCAAACGCAACAAAAACAAACAAAAAATCCAATTTAAAAAATGGGCAGAGGACTAGAATAGACACTTCTCCAAAGAGAATATACAGATGGCTAACAGACATGAGAAGATTCTCAATGTCACTAATCATCAGAAATATGCAAATTAAAAGCACAATGAGATATCACTTCACACCTTTCAGAATAGTTAGCATGAATAAACCCACAAATGACAAGTGTTGGTGAATGTAATGAAAAGAATCCCAGTGCACTGTTGCTTTTAATGCAGACTGGTTAAACAGTGTGGAAGTTCCTCAAAAAATTAAAAATGGATTTGCCTGATGACCCGGTGATTCCAGTTCTGGGTACATATCTGAAGAAACCCAAAACACAAATTCAAAAGAATATATGCACCTCTGTGTTCACTGCAGCATTATTTACAATAGCCAAAATACAGAAGCAACCCAATTGCCCATCAACAGGCGAGTGAATAAGAAAGCAGTGGTATATACATAGAGTGGAATACTACTTAGCCATAAAAGAAAAATGAAATCTTACCATTTGTGACATCATAAATGGACCAAGAGGATACTATGCTAAGTGAAGTAAATCAGACAAAGATAAATACCATAGGATTTCACTTTGATGTAAATTACAGTAAATACAGTCAATAATTTTGTAACAACTATGCATGGTGCCAGGTGCACACTCGAAATATTGGGTGGGCCATTTTGTAAAGTATATGCCTATCTAATCTCTATGCTGTACAACTGAAAGTAATACAAAACAACACTGAATGTAAATTGTAACTGAAAAAAAGATCATCATTCTACCCTTGTGTATTGCTGGTAGGAATGTACTATGGAGCAGCCAGTACTGAAAATGGTATAGTGGGTTTTTTTAAAAAATAAAAATGCAATTATCATTGGTGTACCAATTCCACTTCTGGGTATATCCTCAAAAGAACTGAAAGCAGGAACTCAAATATAATTGTATACACGTTTATAGCAGCATTGTTCACCACAGCTAAAACGTAGAAGCGACCCAAGTATCAACAGATGAATGGATAAACAAAATGTGATAACACACACACACACACATACACACATACATAATAGGGCATTTTTTTAGCCTTAAAAAACAATTCTGACACATGCTTATGGATGAATCTTGAAGACATTATGCTAAGTAAAAGACACAAGACACAAAAGGGCAAATATTGTATTCTTCCACTTATGAGATGCCTAGAGCAATTAAACTCATGTAGACAGAAAATAAGATGATGATCAAGAGAGTGTGGGGGAAGAAAAAACCCAGGAGTTATTGTTTAATTAGTCCCAAGTTTCAGTTTGAAAAGATGAAAAAACGTTCTGGAGATGGAAAGTGGAGATGGTTGCACAACAATGTGAATGTACTTAATGCTACTAAACAATACACTTAAAAATGGCTAAACACAGTAAATTTTATGTTGTATGTACTTTACCATCCACATTTAAAAATACATGGCAAAAATATCATTCAAAGCAAAGCAACAATGGAGCTATATTTACAAGAAACTTAAGAGATTATGAGCCAAAGATTTTATATTCACCCACAGGTCAGATCTATAACTCAGAGTAGAACCACCCAGCTGATCTTGGTAAAACCAATTGTGAGAGATTATAGCATGCTGGTTCTTACAAGCCACTAAGTTTTGGGGTTTGTTGTGCAGCAATCAATAATCAGCATCTTTCCAGACATACTGTGCTTTCTCTATCCTCATCTTTCTTCTTCTTCTTCTTTTTTAGAAAAGATTTTATTTACTTTTAGAGAGGGGAAAGGGGGGAGACAAACATCAATGTGTGTTTGCCTCTTGCGCGCCCCCTTCTCAGGACCTGGCCCACAACCCAGGCATGTGCCCTAGACTGCTAATTGAACCGGCGACCCTTTGGTTCACAGGCCGTCACTCAATCCACTGAGCCACTACAGCCAGGGCTCGCTCCTCAGCTTTCTTAATGACATAACCACCTCCTGTCATCCATGTGCCTCATCAGGTACCATGCCTACTTCGCTACCTGCTATATCAAATCAATTACCAAGGCCAAATGATTGCACCTCTGAGAACTCCCTCAATTCCTCCATGCCACATCAGCTGGCAATATTCCCTCCTGACAGAGTCTCTGGAAACTATCTCCCAACATCCCAGTGGGCCTCTCCATTCCTCCCGGAATAGATCTATATTCACATTTTGAAGTAGTCAGTGTTTGAATTATTAAGCTCCTACTGTGACACAGCCTCTATTTTATTTTTATTTCATGTACTTTATTACACATAAATGAAACACACATCAAGCATCTAACTTTGCCCTTATGTTGAAAGAGATTTAAAAACGTAAGACCCTCAAATGACCCTTCATTTTAAATATTACAGCAGTTACTTATGTAAATTGTCTTCCCTCCCTTGACTTAAAAAAAGAAAAGTACACTCAGGTTAAGGAAACTTTTGTTTAAAGGTTTTTTTAATAATACTAATAAAATATCATTTTTAAACGCTCACCCCAGGACAGGTTTCCATTGATTTTAGAGAGGAAGACAGGGTGGC